>CAAKHF010024456.1:2512-17672 GCA_901007745.1 Hippocampus kuda | reverse complement strand
GGTGAGAATACCCCCCCCCCCCCCAAAAAAAATTCAGATGTTCACAGAAGTATCGTACGACCTTCCACTTGTGTCGAATTCAAACACAGGCCTCATTTTATGGAACTAAACTGAAAAAAAAATATTCTGCCATTCCTATCACACGGGCTTCTTTTTACACATTGCATAACAGGATGCGCTTCATACAGCAGCAACTGTGGTAAACACTCCCTCAGAAGCATTGAAGTCTCATGAGGATAAATTAGTGTCAAGTGGAATAGCGTTAAAACACTTGCGCATCTTTTACAGTGAAAGTTCCATATGGCATCCGTCTTGTTGCTGTCAGCCCCTGGGTGAGTGGCAGGACACATTCAGTGGATGCTGTTGTGTCTGCTCTTTTCATTAACACCTGAAAAGGTGTAAATCACAACACAGTGCTGCGCGCTCCTCATAAATTAAAACGGCCGTGGAAAAACAATGTCAGGGTCATCTAACATGGCTGAATGGCATGTGGGTTTTATAATGTAACGATCTACTGACTTGTTCTACCTGTAGTTGCAATTGTGTAAAAAGCACAGAGTTCAATATGTTCTAATTTTGAAGTTCGACTGACTTTCTTCATAATTTGTTTTATTGATCCTTTTTAATGGGATGGTAGAATCTCACTCTGAATTTTCTAAACTCCCATTTTGATTCCAGTGTTGTATGGAGTAATGTCACTTGGCCAGGCTGCCATTGTGTGTCAAGTTTTAAAACATTTCCAAAATTATATGTAGTTATGAAATGATAACATGACTGAAGAAAACTGAAATTGGACATATGGCCGTACCCTGGAATACAGGTTTATTTCATTTGGTGACCAAGCTTGTCACTTACAGCAATCATATCTCAAATCATATTCATCCATTGAAATAAATGGAAATGCCACTAATCGGTTCCACTCACTGTGTTCCTTCTAGTATATGTTTCTTGGGTCACTGGGGGGCTGGGGGGGGCAGTATAATACAGTCATTCAGCAACAAACAAGAATTTCCCGACTGAGTAAACTACGATAATATCAACTCATTCAGTACCAGCCAATTCTAGACCAAGTCTGAAAAGACGTTTAAAAACGTCTTTGGGAGTGAATAAGTTAATCAGGTAGCGCCGAGGATAAAAGAATATATGTGCACATATACAATATACAGTGCAAAAACACTTTCAAGTCCATTAAGGCCAAGGTGCAATTGAAAGTACCTGAAATTTCCGAATCAGAGTCCAATTCTTCTTGTTCTGGCAGCCTCCTTTCCGCTAGTCGGGCTTCCGGAACGTAGAAATCTCCTTGCCGAGCCAACGGAGCCATGAAGTGGATCACATCGTTACTGTAGATCTCGAGGAACGGGTGTGCACACAGCTTCCTATCCTGTGACGACATCACAATGAAGTTTGAGAGCTCAGACAATAAAATGCAAGTCAATTTGTCTTATCTTCTTTTAAGCACATGCACCGGACGTTTATAAATTGCTATCAGCACCTGATAGCTTTGGAGTGAGAATTTGCAGCGTAACCGAAGACAGTGTTTCCCAAATGTCCAAAGATAGTACTCCTTTTTTTTTCTATTTAGTTTGAAGTACAACTTGGACAGATGTGAGTTTTTTTGTAAGCACATGATTCCATCACCCGTGAATTGACAACTGACAATGGAACAGCGTTGTAAAATTGCTGCCCCGCAAGAGGTTTTTTTTTTTTTTTTCTGTCCCAAACTGAAGACTGCTCTGGAGTTATATTTTGCCAAGTGTACTATCACAATGCAACGCAATGGTCGAGAAACGTTTTTTTTTGTTTTTTTTTGAGGGGGGTCTGTTTTTCAAAGACCCAGAACATGAACATTAAGAGCGCATTCAGAAATTCACTCTGAGAGTGTGTGTGTTCGGAGTGCGCTTTTTCCCCCTCATTAATTTCTAAACGCAGCCTATGCCCTCAACCAATCAGCAGCTCGTGCTTGAACTGTTTCCATCTGGACTGCCTGACACACCGTGCCTTCCAGTTGGGAGTGCCGAGAGCATGCACCGGCACTCTGAGTAACCGAATGGCGCATTTGAGTTTCTGGAGCGGTCCGGGTGAAGCAGGGCACGCTCAGAGTATACTGTAATTCCGAATGCGCCCTCTAGCTCGTAACCCCCAAAATCCCTGTTCCTTCATCCTGGGTGCATTCGGACATTCACTCTGAGCACGCTGCTTCACTCAGACTGTTCGAAAACTCAAAATGTTGGTCAAATGCTGTTTGGCGATTCAAAGTGCACCTTGGAACGTAACACTCAGTTACTCAGCGATCAGTGAGGGAACACTGCATCACCGCTGCCATATTCCCATCTTTCCCATTCACGTCAATCAACCAGAGGCTCACATAACAAAACCCCGCTTCGCTTCTCACTGCTCATTAACCTTTCATATGCCGCATTTTTGTTATTCTGCTCTTGCGCCGCTCACTTCCACACTTTCGGCATGAGCTAAACATTTGACAGGGTGCCGCTCCAATGCAACAGGCCAGGGTCATCGATTAACAGCTGAAAGAACATTTGAAGGTCAACCTGTTCTAATGAGAATGTATTCAGAAATTGAAAAAAATAAAATAAATAAGCACAAGCAAACCAGTAAAGCATTTGATTTAGGCATCTACCGTATTCTAATGGTTATCGCTTGATTTGACGAGAGGAAAAGCCTAAAGGCATTGAGTCCAAAATATTGTGATACTGACAGTCTCTATGGTTTAGAATGTTACGCCTTTGTTTAAATGTTAAATGCGGGTTTCGCTGCCATCGCCCATACCTCAGTCTGAGTGTTTGGAGCCATTAATAATTTCGCATGCCCTTCCAAGACTTTCGACTGGCAAGTTTGTTCTACGGCTTCTTCCTGAGAGAAAAAAAGCATCCTTGCGGGCTGCGCTGATAGTCCACTTTGAATAAAGTAAAAGTGGAGACAGTAAGCTTTTTTTTTTGTGGAACACAACTTCTAGGATTCACATACACACAAAGACACGCACAAAGTATATTCTTGCAGGAGACATCTGACTTCTTTTCAAACTCCATCCCATCTTCTTTTTCAGCATCTGTCTCAGCTGTTGACGTGCCTTGCTCGACCATATGCAGCGACATCCATTTCAGTGATTTCAACATCAATGATCAATACCCCCGACCGCCCCAGAAGCTTGTGTATCCAACATCATGCTTAGAATTTGTCTTGCATAATGCATACTGATGTGCTACATGACAGACACAAGCCATCAGAAATTGTCAAGCTGACATAAAAAGATTGCATTAAGGGGAGCTGGCTCGGTAATGCAGTCGGTCCGCTCTCCATTCGTTATTTCTTTTGTTTTAAA
This sequence comes from Hippocampus kuda, assembly GCA_901007745.1. NCBI lineage: Eukaryota > Metazoa > Chordata > Actinopteri > Syngnathiformes > Syngnathidae > Hippocampus > Hippocampus kuda. The sequence goes on along the minus strand of CAAKHF010024456.1, from coordinate 14,332 downwards.
TAATGGAAGTCGGAGAATTTGACGCAACAGAAAGGGAAGCGACGCTTCTGAGTTCAAATGAACTGACAAGTAGCATTATTTAAGAGGAGACTGCAGTCTAATAAAAGACTCAAATCTTCCCCAATCAACCTCTTTGTCCTCTGCAAAGACGTCAATCATTTTTACTTTTAAACTTCAGGATGTGGGCTTTGTGAGCCATTTGCAATAAACGTTTCAAATAAAGATAGGTCATATCTATGCATGCATGCATTGAGGTCCTGATCAAAACCAAGGGAGTCTGCTCCCCCATCCCCCCCACTCCCCCATCATGTCATGTTGTTTCATGTAGTCCGATCGCAGTTCAGCTTCGCTCTTCTTTAGAATTGACTTAAAATGAATCCCATCTTCAAATAAATTTGTAGGAAAAAGAGCAAGAATGAAATGCATTAACAGATAACAGTTTCCTATTCCTGTTCTTTTGAGATGTAGGGTGGGGGTGGGGGGGACCTTTTATTCGAGTAAAACTGATGGCTCGACAAGTAAGCAAATAAAGGTGAAATGACCGGTAAAAAAAAAAAAAAAAAAGCAATCCGAAATGAATCACAATAGGAATACATACTGCACTGTAATACAAAGTTCAAGCATCTCAATCATGATCCTTGAGCTTTATTTTGTTACTTTACAAGGAGTGTAGTGACAGGTAGTATTTCATTGATACGATGTGATGATTACAGCACCCAGTCTGTCTTCTGTAAAAATGGTCAATAAAATACACCATAAATGCAAAAGCATCATATCCAGTGTTAGACTTTAGCCCGGCAGCAATGCTTGTCCGGCAATAATTGAAGCACCACAGTCAGCGCCTCATTTAGGCGACATGAATAATTTAAGTGGACTTTCATTATATCCGCTAATTAGTCGTAGATTTGTTTTGTGTGTATGCATTTCCGACCAATTTGATGGGGTTCCCGGCTTCCCGGCAAAAACACCATTCCAGTTATGCATAGATTTTTTTTTTTTAATCAAAAATGGCTTAGACGGTTGTTAAAGGTTGCTTTTGACTGTTTTTCAGCATCTGATTAATAGGAACGGTATATTAATAGCAGCACAAAGGTTTTGGTGGGATGAACCAAAAATAAATTGGAGTGCCCTTGTTTGTCGTCCTGACAGAACGCGTCGCCCGGTTCAACATCATCTTTCACGTGTTTTGAATCATTTTTGGAACACAGCGGTGATCAATGGCAACGTGGAACATCAAGTTCTGACTACGCAGGAAACTGTTGTTTGCGTGATCAAATCTTACTGTGGCTTTTTACATTTGGGAAAACTGTAAAAATTATTTTAGCTTCAGTGGCTATAAAAAGTCAACACACGCCGATTCAAATGCGGGGCTTTTGTGATATAAAAAAATGGGACAGAGACTACAGTAATCTTTTCGAAACTGTGATGGAAAAAAGCCTTGAAGTGACTTGTTTTGGTTCATTTTTTTAATCTTAAAAAGGGTATTTGAACAGGTGTTTATCGACTTTTGACACCCACTGTATATTTAATGTATGTGAAGGCCTTCACTGAAAATACTTCATTGAGGACTTGTTGTTGGGCCTGTGAATTCAACCGTGTGGAAAATAGGACAGGTAAGATTGATTCCTTGTAATCATTATCTGTGAAGACTTAACCGTTGGAGCCTTGCTGCTCCCTTGCTATGCTACTTCCCGGCTGGAGGCTTGGGACAAAGAGCCAAAGGCCAAATAATAAGACCGACAGTGGAATTCTTGACACGCACTACACGTTATGCTTGTACAATTGAGGAGGGGATTGAGGATAGTGCGCTATCGATTTTTGTTGTATTTTCTCCATACACCGCAGGATCGGGGACCACTGGGACCAGTGCGAGCACTTAAAGGCAGAAAAGACGATCAGGGTCATGGGAAGAGCATTTCTTTTCAGACTTTACACACAAATGATACTATTTGAACAGATTGTACTGCGGCTCAATTAAGGGAATGCATAAGGGAAATCACTCAAAATGACTGTAACTTCAAATGTCTATAAATGAGGCACTGTTGAGAATAGCTCTCTCTGCTTAGTGCAAGTGGATCATTTTTCCTCGCTAAACGAATGCTTGCAACCATCTACCAACGCACAGTAAATAAGCGCCTTAATTACTGAACAACTTTGTCATGCTGCTAAAAGAAAATTTTTTGTAATTGTGCAGCTCCATTGGCCGATTTACTTTTCACTGTCCTGACCGAAAGACTCCACCGATGAAATGCTGCTTATTTACCGCCTATCTGAAGCACATCCTGAGGGACCTGGTGACCGATAGATGGTCAACAAGAGGAAGAGGATGCGTTTTCTCTTTCCAGGTCCCTCGCCTGGGGGACTACATCTGCATGAGACCCTACAGTGAGTGCGTCACGCTCCCTTGGATAAATAAATGAAACACAGTAGTGTATTTTTAGAACTCTAAAACCATATAATTCTGATCTCCCATGGTAAAACATGCCTATACACTTAGCCTATACCGTACATTATGGCTTGACAGTTTCTTTTCCTAGAAAGCCAAGCAAATGCATAATGCAGGTAAAGAAGAAAGGATGTTGTCACATAGCTTAGCGATAACATGACTTGGGTTACGTTCACCTTGCAGGACGTGATAACCAATTCAGATTTTTTTTTTAATACGACCTTTTTAGGAACTCGGTACCATTACATAAATAAACAAATGCTTTTTGTAGCGTGAAGGCTACGTGTGCGCAATGTGACAGGCACGCGCACAAAGCACGACGTCGAGTGACGTGCTCGCCCCCACCCCAAAAAATACACTACGTGGCGCGGTGTTTACCGAATAAAATATGTTCCCCCATGAAGGGACTCATCTTTTTATCATCTCACATCGCCAGACTAGCGAAGAGGCAGGATGAATTTGAATTTGGGGAGATGAAGCAACGATCCTCGACCTCCTTAATCCATGGAGACGTCTACTAGAGATGACGTCACGTCATTGCCGCGCGTGATTAATGAAGCGTCTGCGTGGCTGAATCTCAACCATCACCGCAAATGTCCGATTTATACACAGTACTTCATGTTACAGGCGGGATTCCATTAAAGTTAAATGTTATGACAACAACTGTTACTCAAAACAACTTAGCAGATTCACGGAAAATGTCAGTAGGCTCACCCACCGATGCGGATCAGGAAATATTTGGCGTTTGATGACGGTATGGGTCGGATATATGCGGATGAGCGTTCATACTGCAGACCCACAGCATACAAAGTACATATCTGATTTCTATATACACATGAAAAACTGTTTAATCACAATGTGCAGAAGATAAATTGATCATGTCTTCAGATTCCAGAGGGCATTGCATCTACCGGACTGTAGAGGGAATGAGTCATCGTAGATGACACACAGGTTGTTTTATGGATAAAAATAATCGACAAATAATAATATGCAAACAACAACCTGAGTCAACAAATGCCCTTTTCTCTAGAGAAGGCCAGCATAAAGGAAGGAAGGCCACTGTTACAATTCTACAAGTTTCAATACAATAGAACCCAAGACTGACTATGGGGGTGGGGAATGGACCACGGGATGTCATCAACATCTAATCAACTATTTAATTCTTCTTCAAATGGCAAAAAGAAAACACCATTACATTTCCATTTACCAAAAGCAAGTTAAACGGCAGTGCCAAACCATTCTTCACACTCATGGGCTACAAAGCAGAGTGACACTTGACTTTAAGATCACGGCGAGGCAAACCTCACACCGCCATGCTCTCATCCAAGTACAACTGATGAGACGATCCATGAAGTGTCTGGTCTACATTTCACAGAAAAGCCCTAAAGGTGCAAAAGTGCTGAAGACATGAGTGACAGAACTCACTGCCAGTAAGGTCCAATCCTGCTGTCACTCAAGCCGCAATTCTCACTTCATTGACGTGTTCAGCCATGACAATATGAAAAAGGACTGCCTGAAAGTCAGTGACCTGAATAAAGCAGTTAATTCCTAAGCCTCTTCCTTATCTTCGCAATTTTCTTTATTTCCCCCGCTGGAGTCCCAGACCCCTTCAACGTGGTTAACAGGACCCCATCCCTGTCGCACTTATACTTGAACGGTTTAAGATGGCCTCCTCGATTGCTATTCACAAAATCCCTTGAGGGCACCACAGCGGGGGCAGTGCTTGGTTCATCCGCCTGCCGTTCGGAGGTTGGCCGTTCAAATCCGGCCTTCGTGCGTGCAGTTTGCATTGCTTCTTGCTTTTCCCCAGGCTTGTGTTGGTTTTCTCTTTGTAGCTTCCATGATTGCTTCCTCCCATCTGCCAATAACATTCACATTAGTTTCACTGAAGACTCCAAATCATCATTGGATGGGAATGGGAGTGCGAACGGTTGTCTCTGTGTGCCCTGCGATTGGCCGAGACCAATCTAAAAGTCAGCTGGGATCGGCATTTGAACAAGACAACTGTCTAAAGTGTGCAACACCTACAACATACAGAGCAAACCTAAATCTAATGTAAATCTCGCTAGTGGCAAGACACAATATCACATCTAAGACAGCAGTCAAGTCGTATCAATGGAGGCAGCCTTAAAAGCGCGTTTAACACACATTTAACTTGATTGATTAGATCGCCAGCAGCACGCAACCATCTAGAAACAAGTCACCTTCTTAACTCGCAATCACACTTGGCAGCATGATCTTGATTCAGAGCGACAGGGTCAAGTTTGAATCGGATCAATCAAATGCAGATGTGACATTTAACACCAACAGTAGAGTCCCAGACGCCTGGAGATGAAAGTCATGTTTGAAGGGGCAAACTATGTTGAGCCCCCACTGGGAAGTGTTCGCTCGCAGGCTCCTGATGCAACGTTCTCCATCAAAGAGAGAACACTGACTTGGTTTTGTGGCTTGAAATTTGATTACGGTACATTTAATTACAAGTAATTAAAAATAAATAAAGTGGAGAAACGGCAAAATAATTGAAGACACTGGGGAAAAAAGGTTACTTAAAAGTGGTTCGAAATATAGTCAGATAGGGATTGACATAATAAATTAGGTGAAAAAAAATAAATTGTCAATTGTGCGGATTGATAGTCAGTCTTGAGTAGCGGTGCTCGTGTTTTGGATTGGATTGGATACAACTTTATTGTCAAATGTGCTGTACAGCACAGATGAAATTTCTTCCCTCTCAACATAAAACAAGAGGAGCCGCTGCGGATTGTGTGGACCTTATCGTATTCCAGCATACAACTCCGCCTCCATGTCTTTGTCCAGACTACCAAACCCCGTGACCTTCTTTGACCTTTCTGAATTTACATCATAGCCAAATGTCTGCATGTTTCATAAGCCCTGAGGACAAGCAGATGCGCCCTGGTTTGCAAGGTCCGCCATCGTGGCAAGACGAACACAAAATTGCAAGAGGCAGCACTTTGTGAGGCTTCATGAGCATGTTGCCATATGTGTCGGTTGCTAAAAATAAGGACGTTATTGAGGAACAAAGGTAAAAATGCTTTATATTCAGCACAGAGGCTCAGTGCTGGCAATCAGCTTTCGTGCCCTCAAGCAAACAAATGTTCCATAGTCTGCCTTTCTCGAACCTTCACATCTCTGTGAATGTCAGCAATATTATCTTCCCGTTCCAGTCCTCACTGCAGGTCCGAAGACCCGGGCCACTGCGCACCAATAGAATCTCAAGACGCTGCCGCATCTGTGATGAAGCTCAACACTTGAGGGGTAAGGCACAGAAGAAAGACTCGGGGGCTGATCGATGGTCTGACTAGGCAAATATCAGGCCTGACCACAGGGTGGCAAAACAAAGGTGTCTGACCGCGAGAAATCATCCTGCCGCGGCGAGCCAGATTTGCTAAATGCTGATGAGCTGCTTTGAAAAGGTCTCACCATTTGGGATATTCAATGTGTCAGACGTCAACTGCATGCTTTATTCACGGGGAACCGGCTCAGAATGGACAGTGTTACTCGATATAGTTCAAAGGAAGATCTGCAGCTCTAGGGGAAGACCTGTCAAGCGTTTGTTAAAGTTTGGGTTTTTGGAACGGCAAAAGGCTGCAATGAACATAAAAAGTCTACGTCAGGAGTGCCCATTACATCGATCGCGATCGAACAGTAGATCAAGGACTGGTCCCAAGTCGATCCGAGGGGTGTAGAGGGAAAACCCCTGCCCCCAAACATTTTTGTCTCTGTGCAGGTTAGTAATGTATTTTTTTCTGTTCATGCACACTGCACCCTAATCATTCTATCACCCTCACTTTCACAAAGACTATTTAAAAAAGAAAATAAAGCAGGTGATCTTTAATCTACGGTGACGTGTGACTGCGTCACCGCAAGTTGTTAGCGCTCAGCAGTCTGTAGTTGCAGCTTGTGATCAGAGTGGTTGCGCTATATCTTTTATCGTTACCCATTATTCTCATTCAGAGTTTGTTTTGTACAATTCACCGAGGGGACGGGCAAAGAATGGAAATCTGGAGGGCCGAGAGAAGCGTTTTAAAATGGTACGCGTGAGCTACGGTGGTTAACAGGCTGCCTCAGTGCGTCGCATCCCTCAGCGTCAGGCTATTGCTCATCATGGCGTGCGTGCGTGCGTGCGTGCGTATGCGCGTGTGCGCAGTAACGGGTCGATCGCGGGAGGTTGGTTGATCGAAAAGTAGATCTTCGGTCAAAAAAGTATGGGCACCCCTGGTCTACGCCCTCCTGTTCAAATGATGGGTGAAATCATTGTCAGCCGCGGAACGGAAGTGACGTTGAAGCTACAGTCTGTGCCAACGCTCAACTTGATGTCAAAAAATTCCACAAAAAGGGATCCAGGTCATTTCACAACTCTGCAAGTGCTTGTAAGATGATGACGTTTATGGTCAGGGTTTATGACGCAGTTTTTGCACATTTAAGGAAATCAAAGTTGCAGCTTGTTATTGCTGTATATTTGCTCAATGTACAGTTTTCTTTATTTTATAGATTTAAGTAAACAGCAGCTTATAAAGAACACACGCACATTGAAAATGTAAAAGAGTTTTGACATCTTGGGATCAGTTCCCCATTAAATGGAGTCAGCACCCACATGCTATGTTTTAAAGTGCCTCCGATTACTCCAAATAAAGTTCAGCTGTTCTAGAGTGCTTGTTCTAACTTTTGTATAGTCACACCTGACAGCACAAGCCATAATGCTCACACAGCTTGCACAGCATCAGAGGCATTTCGTTGTTCAAAGGGATCAGTCAGGAGAAGGGTACAAATGAATTTCCAAGGAATTTAATATTCCATGGAACACTGTGAAGACAGTCATCATCTGGTAGAGGTAAAAATAAAAAAAAAATGATGAAAAGATGAGAACAATGGTCAGGGACTCATTTGGTGTGTTGCAACAACGCAAGTGTGTTGTTGAAAAGTGTTTGAGAGTAAATCTACAAGGGAAACCAAAACAATTATCAACCGTTAACACTTAACCCTCTCATGCATCCTGTAACTTGATAACATGATAAGCTGTCCACTGTAGTAACCGCTGTCCCTGAAAGGGTTAAAATCGCCATATCGCAACAGAGATGACTTTTGGATGGCTTTATTTCAGAATGGCATTAGTGTGAACATTGGCTTCTAGATACATGTGTAATTAAGGACTGCATTCCAAATCTAGCTATTTCGAATTACCGACAACGCCTCAAATTACTTGCTCTGTGGCTGAGAGCCGTGTCAAGGTGCATTCTGGGTGATGCAATGGAATCAAGTATTCGGTATTGCAAGAACTGAATTTCAATGCGCACTACGCTCACAAAATTGACTTGTGCCGTTTCACAAAATGTTCAATGAGGTTTGAGACCTCATTATTATGTCCCAGGCGAACTTCAAACTGGGAGCACAGAGCTGTATTTCAATAACAAAACACCACGGTGCTATTCCACTGCAGACTGCAAATGTGCAGTACAGTTAAAGAGGAAAGTGCTGCAAATACCTTCCACACCGTAACATCACCTGTGCTCAAGCGCGTGCATTTCAAAATCGTACCTGAGGTTATACCGAGAAATCGAAATAAAAAGACTTGCAGAAAGCGCAACTAATACTGAAAAGGAATGTCGTTTGTAAAGTCACTTTTGGGTCAATCTGATCACTTGCTTAAAGCGTGAAAAACTGTTGTGAACAACTTTTTAAATTTGTAAACCTTGTTTCATTCGTGACGGGTGTTTTTTTTTCCTCTCCATTAAATACACAATTTGTCCGTTGGGCATTTTGCGCAACAGGCCCTTTTTGCAGGATACATAGAATAAGGTGGTCAGTCTTGAGTTTGACATTGAATGGACTGATAAATTTCACGATCTTAGAATTTGCCCATACCGAGCATATTGCCTAAAAGTTACGAAAAGAACCCACAACCCGAGAGCAAGATAGGACAACTGATATCCATCATCTCCTTTTTCTTTGGTGTGCATGCCCCATCAATGACGATAAGCTAAAGGAGGAAATACAAATGACAACAACAGAAAAATGAATTGCAGTGAGGTGAGTACCGTATTTTCCGCACTACAGTATAAGGCACACCTAAAAGCATTCGATTTTCTCAAAAGCCGATTTATTAGATGTAGTATTTTAAATGTTCTGTAAAGCGCTTTGTTCCAGCTGCAGTGGTTGTGAAAGCTCTATATAAATAAAGTTGTACTGTATTGTATTCCCTTTAGCGTAACTCTATCTAGTGGTTATATAATGCAACCGCAGCCACTACTGTAGCTTCTATTCTATATGCCTTATAATGCGGTGCGCCCTATATATGGAAACAGTTTTAAATTAGGCCATTTATTGAGGGTGCGCCTTATAGTGCAGAAAATACGGTATGCCATGTTATTAACAAAAGTTGCATGTGCAACTTTATTTTGTAAAATTAATTGGTTACATTATTAAAATGTTTGTGAAAACTTAACATTGGCTGTAACGTATTTGACATTTTATGGTGGCAAATGTTCAAACCCTGGAACAAATAAATTTCTATAATGTCATATATGAAACAATATATTTTTTAAACAAACAAACAAAATTTTAATCTGAGTACTTCACAGGTTGTGTTCGAGTTCCGACTGAATGGAACAATACCAGTGGAGCAATCCTGGGCAACTACAGTACCGCTATTGCATGAGTCACGCACAAAATCTCATGGGTGCACAGGTGGATAGGATGGACTAAAACAGACAGCTGAGCTATGCGAGGGGAAGCAAAGATAAAAAATGTGATGCATTTAGGTGAAGAAGAAGAAGACCGATGGCCGGTTAGATCATTGGCTGTGTACGTCGACCACTTCGACTTGTCTAAGTGCCGCTGGAGGGCAGCCAGCTTTAGGCAGTGACCGAACAGATGGCGGCGGTAGCCAGACAGGACGCGGGCCAACATTCCTCCGACAGAAGCAGCGCAACCGAAGACAACCTGTGGTGCTGCCACCTGTTTTGAGCCTGCTGCATAATTAAACAATCGCCGGATTCACCACACAAATCAGCGCATGCCAGTGACTCATTTACACGGCATCCCTCAAGCAGCACCTAGTAAGGCCCTTCATCGTCCGGTGCTGAAAAGAATGTTGACTTTCTTTTCCTCTCATTTGCCCTCCAGTTGACTCCACGCGTATGGGACAACAAATCAGCTTGCTGCGCTACCCAAATAATACCTTCACAACTTCTGAGCATACTGGGAAATGTGAAAAAGAGTATTAAAAATACAGAAACTTCATGAGGTTACATACTAAGGACTTAATTTCCTCGGTTTGACTTCACCCCTAGCAATGATTCATTTTGTCACCCACACACACCCTCTTGTTTCATGTTTCATTTCTTTTGTCTCCACCGCTAAAATGAGCCTGTGATTCATCGTGTGTGTGTGTGTGTGTGTGTGTGTGTGTGTGTGTGTGTGTGTGTGTGTGTGTGTGTGTGTGTCTTGTCAAATCTCCGCCTGCCAGGAAGTGAAGGAATATAGTTTTACAAAACAGTATTTGGAAATGCAGTTGCTTAAGAGCGAAAATCAAAGCCTGAAGGGCTATTTTATTCCGAACTGAAACGTTTGAATCATTGTTGACGTTACTACAAGGATACTCAACCCAGAACTGTTCGATGGAAACAAATTGAATTCAATAAGATGATGCCGTGGACATTGCACACACTAGTTTGTTGTTTTTTTTTTGGTCCAAACATTTCAAGCTAAATATGAAGGAGTGGCGGTCCTTGATTGAAACCCAACAAACATTCAGCTGCACTCTGATGATCGATTTTGTTAACTCCAAAGACCAGAAGGCAAAATTCTTGCAGCTTCGACATAAGGGCTATGTTGTACGTATTGGGAGTTTAGTCGTAGAGCTTTCTGACTTTCAGAAATCAGCCATGTGATTGTAGAGTTAATGCTACCGTTAAGCCCAACGTGATTCTTTACCCTAGACATTTTTTCTTAATTTACGGGAATTTTCCATTGTGATCGGACAGGAGCAGACACGAGAAAGTAGCACAAGGATCAGGAATCGGATTGTGAATTTTAACCAATGATAACTTTCCAATCTCAATAAATACACATTCCACTTTAACACACGTTTGACAGACACTAGAAAGTAGCACAAGGATCATGAATCGGATTGTGAATTTTGATGAGTGTGATGCAATGGTAACTTTCCAATCTCAATAAATACGCATTCCACTTTAACACACGTTTGACAATGCTTCAAATATTTTCTCCATCCAAACTAAATATGTGTGTCCTGTTTCTTACAGGGCCATTTTTCCAACCTCACAGTCATATTCGGGATCACATTTCTACGTGCAAGCCTGAAGTTCCAGCAAGATTTGTAAGGCGATAGAAGGCAGAATGTGTTATGGAGGGGTGAACCAGAAAAAAATAAATAAATAAATAAAAAAAAAAAGCAAAATACCTTGATGTAGCTTTCTAGCCGTGGATAGACCCGTTTTACTCCCACGGGGATAGAGAAAACGGTCCTGTGGGGGAATGAGGTAGTGACCACGTGTGTGACTTCAGGGAAGGAGAACACTTTAAAGCCAGCTGTCTCGTAGCGCTTCAGAAGCTCCTTGTCGGCCTTGTCCTCCCCCTCGCTCACAATGCTGCCCACAGCGCAGCGGCACTGCGGTCCGGGCACCTTTGAATGAAATAAACATCGTCGGAAAAGGGGGATTAGTAAAACAGAACATGCACAGGCAAGCATCTATTTTGAGGGGTTGAGTCGCTGACTATATGAATATTTTTGTATCGTCAGCCAGGTGACAAATTTTGAGAGAAAACGCACACGGATTTGGCATTCTGGGTCCTTCAGAGGAGCTCGATGCCAATTAAATAGAGGAGGATGGAGAGCGGAGGGGAGGCAACGCTCTATACAAATGAATTCTCTTGGGACATCCAAGCATGCCGAGTGCCATTCGAAGCACAGAACACTTAAGGTAGAGGGATTTGTGCAGGGAATCTATCGCGTTGATGTTCTTCTTGCGCTGTCATAACAAACTTTTTGTCCGGCTCAACGGTGTTACCAAGAACAAAAGGTTTTGTACGTTTTGCGCTGACATGCAATTCGACATAAATGGTGATCATTTGACAGAACAGAGAACACTGATGGTTTTAGGGCAGCAGCTGTGAAATAATTTTGGAATCAATTATGCTAGCGATCATCAAAATAAGGAACCAAATTGCAGGATAATGACTGGTTTGGTGTGTTAAACAAAATGTGTTTGTCGTGCAGGTATTATTTTTGTCCCCTGGCGTTGCCCTCCTCACATTCCACAATAGTATTTTGAAAGGCGCTTATAAATAAAATGTATTATTATTAATATATTAATATAATTTCCTTAATATGTATG
>CAAKHF010024455.1:20660-35167 GCA_901007745.1 Hippocampus kuda | reverse complement strand
CTACAACGAAATCATGCAGCAAGAATTTTTTTCAGAACAGGGGGTTTTTCACTGTAGCAAATTTGATCTCAGATGTAAACACACACACACACACACACACACACACACACACCCCGACACCAGCCAGAGTTTAATTTATCCCTAATGTTTTCCACTGCGCCACTCGTGCCTGATTCATGTGTGTCATTGAATCCTCGGCATTCCCGTTGTGGAGGTACTTTAGCGGTAAACATTTGTCCCAGGCCATAAGAGATGGATGGCCTCGCTCGGAGCGTGAAACACTGGAGCGCTGTGGACATTGTGCCATTACACACGCTGCACACACCTCACTGTAGTAGCAGGCGAGGTCGTTGACAAGAGTCATTTTCTGTCAGGTGAATAAACACGATAACTTACACCAGGTGACCGGTTGCCCTGATGCGCCATCGCTCTTTTGTCTGAAGTCTCAGGCACACAATGGGAGAGTAAATTGCCGGATAAAGACACATCGACAGCCGTTGGGATTGCTCTTAAGACTTTTTTTTCCTTCTGTATCTGTGTGAAACGTCATTAACATCAAGTGTGCAAATAAAATTCTGACTTATTATGATTCACCCCAAAACTCGTCCAGATAATATTTCCTTTCATTATTAGATCTGTAGTGCGAGAAGAAGACAATGACTTCATGAAACTCATTGATTAACCCTTTCGTGCACCCTGTAACCTGATAACATGATAAGCTGTCCACTGTAGTAACCGCTGTCCCTGAAAGGGTTAAAATAAAAGAAAATGCGGCTTCAGTGTCTGGATTTACACTGCCGGTCAAAATGCTGCCAAGATACCTCCAAAAGATATTTGACATGAATTCATCTTATTAAATAGTTTGACTGAATTTATTATATAGAATTTGTTTTATTTATCTTTTGCAAAAGGCGGTTAGCACGTCGACCTCACAGTGCAGATGTACCGGGTTTGATGCCAGCTCCGGCCTTTCAGTGTGGTGTTTACATGTTCTCCCTGGGCCTGCGTGGGTTTTCTCCGGGTACTCCGGTTTTCTCCCACATTCCAAAAACATGCATGGCAGGCTAATTGAACACTCTAAATTGTCCCAAGGTGTGAGTGTGAGCTCGGATGGTTGTTCCTCTCTGTGTGCCCTGCGATTGGCTGGCAACCGGTTCAGGGTGTCCCCCGCCTACTGCCCGAAGACTGCTGGGATAGGCTCCAGCACCCCCCGCGACCCTTGTGAGGATAAGCGGATCGGAAAATGGATGGATGGATGGATGGATATCTTTTTGCGAAAAACAAATAATATTATTGCTCATTAATAAATGCGCTGTGATGCTCAATTTGTATTTTGGGGCGAAATACCATCTTTTTTTATGTACTTGCTCACATTCCAAAAACAAATGTCACTTCTGTTGTGAACAGAATGTATCTATGATGTGAGTGACACACACCAAAAGGAAGCACTGTCATTGGGCACAGTGTTGACTTGAAGTCAATATGGTCCTGCATGTTGTGGCTTGTTTCAGAATGAGAGGAGCGAGACTGGAGGAAGTAGAATTTTTTTTTTAGGGATATAAGGCCACGCTCCTCGATCTCATTTCATAGAGAGATCTACGAAAGATGATGTCATGTCATTTCCACGCGTAACGAATGAGTCAGCTGCCTAGCTGAATTATTGCCATCACCACAAACACTACTTTATGCTTCATGCAAGATTCAGTTCAAGGTCATATTAGAAAAATCCGAATACATCTATGTTAAATAATTTGATAATTAACTCAGTTCCAGGTTTGTGATCCCCAATCCATGGATTTTCTTTTCTATTTATTTATTTTTGTACAGTTTGTAACTGTCTCCTGTTTATTTTTGGGTGTAATTCCAGTGTTGACCATCATTTTTGTTTGACGCTCTAAATTTAAAACAAACTATTTCAAGCTTTGCATAGTTTTTGCTTAAGATAGATGTTCGCTTTGGGCTGTGTAATTAATCAAAACTCCAGTGCGATTACAATTACTATGCTCAAAGATTAAAAAGTTAGGATCCATCCTTCCATCTATCCATTTTCCAATCCGCTTTATCCGCTTTATGCCAAAGTATATCCATATGCAATATATAACCTGTCCTTTAAAAAAAAAAAGTCTTTATGTGATATAGCCTGTCATGAAAAGTGAGCGGTGGCACTAAAAGTGTTATCAACACTCGCAACATTCTCTCGTAAAATGTAGCGTCGGTCGCGGCTTGCCGTCGTAACCGCCATCTCGCGCCGACCTTACCCCCTTCCAAGGCGGCTCATTGAAATAAGACGGCATTAAAAACTCGGCCGGAGGAAACATTTTTTTTCTTTTTGCCAAGCAGATGTTTTTTGCGGCAAAGTTCCCAAGAAGTAGCCAAGCGGGCAGCGGTGATCATTTCCATATATATGGAGTGACCTTTTCGTTCCCAGGATGCATTGCAGCCGTCGCATTTGCTGGTTTAATGGCGAGCGGCCGCTCATTTCCTCGACGCAAATGTCAAAAGATAAACTGGTGAGGCCAGCTAATCTGCGTTCACATCTAACGCCGTGAGGGCCGCAATGAGACCATTCATGCTATCATCATCACCATGCAGGTCAAGTTAGTATCATATTCTGTCGGTCTCCAGGGTACAAATAGAGATTTTCAAAGCATATTTACCCTAAGATTGTGTCATGGAGCCAAGAAAAATGAAGCTATCACGCCTTCGCCAGTGTTGGTCGCTAGTTTGTCAACAGGATCTTAAGGGCTAGCAGCAACAAAGAACGATAACGAATTCAGGTTCATTTAAATTAAGTTTAACCTAAATTGTAATCACATTTTACATTGTATTTTAACTTTTCTCTTAGCTGCACTGCTTCTAGCATGTGAGGATGTTAGATTGTTTTGTCCAGTTAGTATTAAGCTAGCAGACTTTTATGAGACAAAATAGTAGGATTTGGTTGAACATCCAAAAATGTACTGGAACCGCGATCCACAAGTTGAGAATCACTGCTTGCAACTTGATTGCAAATGTTGTCATATCACTGGTGCTTTGGCAACGGTATCCCCCCGCTATAAACGGGGGTTCACGTTCACCGAAATTGCCACGCCCCCTATTTGTTACATCGGAGAACTTTGCCTTTTATTTGTGCTTTGTAAACCCTGCATGTGGTAGTCAGTCGTCCAACTAGGGCTGCAATCCTGGTAGTTTAGATTGGCTTCACCAAAGTAACCTTGGCTCTTACCCCACCACATGACTTCGTGCAAATTTCCCTTTTAATCTACTTTGTCATGTCTAATGTAGCAGGAGTCGAACAAATAACAGCCCATTTTAATGCATTTCAAACAAATTTAGTCACGTGCCAATTTGCTGAAGGATATCACGTGTGATCCCAGTTGGAACAACAAATATTCAGTGTTGTAAAATCATTTACTTTTCAGTAAAGTAAAGCCTCCCTTTGTCGGAGCAGCAATATTTGAATGTGAATGTGTTCACACAGAGCTTTTGAGGACAGCCGCACACAAATAAAGCCATTATCTGCATTATTTACTCTTCCGGCTCGTTTCCCCCCGCTGTGGGCGCGCCGTCTCATAATGGCGCCGCCACTCTCTTCACATCTCCTTTCCCAGCTTTGACGCTAATATGAGAAGAGCTTTAATGAAGCTATCGTCTTTCAGCGCTAACCGTGAAGAGCTCTCCCGCCAATTAGCATGCGGCTACGTAGGGCAGAGGTGACGTCAATGACGCTATTTGTTTTTTGTTTTGTTTTTTTAAGGGCACTGTTTTGTTGTTAAAATGGTGTCTTTGTAGGTGCCAATCTCTGGATGTTATTTTGCACAATGTACTTACCGGCACTTATTGGGGGCGTGCCATTAGTATCCTCTTTCACGCCCACCCTTCCCACTTTAACGTCCGCATGCTGTTCTCGGTTACGTCTGTCTTTCCTCGATATAAGCAACATGTCGGCACGACATCCGTTTGTCATGCACACCGCTCATCGAAGTCACACAACAGCATTTACAGATTTTGGAACTCCGTGCAGACCCGCATGATTAGGCGCCGTGTCCATTTTGGAGAAAATGTGACTTTCATTTGTGTCTTCTGATTGTGAAAATATGGTTTCATAGACAAAGTATCACAATGTGCTTTACGTAGTTACAAAACAACATATAAAGGCAACATTAAAAAGCAAAAGAATTTAAGACATTTTAAAAAACTGAAGAATGTAAGGCCTTTAAAAAAAAAGTCAAGAAATAAGTGGTTTACTAAACTTACCAAAAGTACATAAGCGCAACAATTTCCCAACGATTTTGGAAAAATGTACAACAGAAATACTCTAAAAGACCTTAATCACAGTTACAGTGAAAATGATTGTTTTTAACCTAGATTTAAAAACATTTACACTGACAGATGACGCATTTGCGCGTAGCATAACAGATAAATGCTTCTTCACCATGTTTGCTTTGAACTCTGGGCTCCACAAATTGACCGGAGTCTGATGAACTCTGAACCCTACTGGATTTATATTCCATGACCATTTCTTGAAAGTATTCCGTACCTGAGCCATTCAGTGATTTTAGAGACCAGTAGCAGAATTTTAAAATGTATTCTACAGTTGATTGGGAGCCATTGTGAAATCCTTAAGGACTACAGTCATATGTTCTGATCTTTTTCTTCCGGTCAGAACATGAGCTGCAGCATTGTGAATGAGCTGCAGGTGTTTGATGCTCTTCTGAGGAAGTCTGGTCATGCAACCATTACAATAATCAAGTCAACTGGAGATAAAAGCGTGGATAACGCTCTCCTGGTCTGCTTGCAACTTGCAACCCTTTAGTCTGGATGCATTTTTCAGCTAGTAATTGGCTTTTTTGTTATGTGTCATGTGACTGACTATTCTCACAGCTGTTCACATTCATGGCTCTTATTTTTCATCTCTATTGATGCATCCACTGTAGTCCTTTATCGTTCGAAGAGCAGGGATTTATGTGCATTTATGTGCCTCCTTCGTTCTCCTTTTTTCAGCGAGCTACAACAAAGATTCCGGCGAAATAAGCATTTTTTTTTTTTATCTCCTCCTCGGCATCTGGGTCGCCGTCTGACGCAGCGCAAACGCCGGCCTCTGGCTAAAGCTGAATAATGCTCGCCGTCTATCATTACCCTGCGCATGCATCAGCACATCGTGACTCTCTCACCACACACACGCACGCTCGCACGGTGTCAGAAAAGTGTGTTTCATGAGTCCACCCCTCATGACCCGACACAAAGAAGCAGGCTCACATAACAACAACAATGTTGCAGTCGCTCTAGTTTGATGTGGTTCTCTCGATAATTCCTGGAAACGCTCCGGGCTGCTTGATTCTAAACATTTGCTTTGTGTTTTCTGGTGACACGTACGTCTCCAAAGTCAGGAGGATGTGACACGGGAATCATCTTCAAAACAGATTTGTTGCCACTCAGACTATAAAAAAAAAAAAAAATCCGTGCAATTGATCTAAAGAAGTTGGTGTTTCGGTAATATTTCTAATGGCAGGATTGATCCTCAGTGCCTCATTTGTATCTTCCCTTCCTACCTTTTATTGTCTACGCTGCAAAAAGTGCACAAAAAAATTAACCGAGTAATGAATTGCTTAATTTCAGCAAAATTATCTGCCAATAACACAGTAACATTTTACTTTCTACTTTTGTTTCTCTTACACACTACCTACTTATCCACTCTTTGGTTTTAGATTATCATTTCTAGCCTGGGGATGGGTTTTACATCAGAGATATGGTTTCAAATTAGGGTTTGAAGCAAAATTCTGGGTTTCAAATCTGCCTCATGTCGTCAAATTTTGGATTCCAAATTGCAGGTTTGAAGGCTGGACAATTTCAAGTGAAACGATGGCTCTAAACGATGACTCGATTTTTAAATGAAGTAGTCAATTCATTTGCTAACTAATTGATAAATTTACTATTTTTGGCACATCTAGTGACAGCACAAGAAAGACTAAATAACAGTAATAAGCACATTCTTACAAGAGCTGCTGCGGCCGCAACGGTCAACATGCAGACTGGTTCGCGGTTAGCCAGTAATGGGCCAGCTGCTACCAAGAGAGCACAACAGCCAAATTCTACTTTTTTTCGCCGGCGTCCATGTCACTCACTGGACAAGGTCTGACCGTCGAAAGCCACGCACATTCACTCCCGAAATGTTGTCGTGCGGAACATGAGAATGGCGACTCCCAGTGGAAGACAATAAAACCTGCACCTGACGTGCGCATTTGATTCATAATGCAAAATCAATTTCAATCTGATTCATTAACACGGTAATCACTTGAAAAAAAATAATTCAAAAATATTACAGGTTTTGCTGCAGAAAGTGTGTTGGAGTCACGCTTGTTCGAGGGTTTCTAATGACCAAAACATCAATGCTAATTTAAAAAAAAACCCACCAAAAAATCTTGTCTTTGTTGGTGGTCCGAGGTGGGAGGAGGCGGACCCCGGCTGTCAGAGCACCTTCCCTCCTGAGCATAATGGTGGCGGACAGGACCTCGGCGAGAATCCCGCCCGCTAATGCATCCCAGACCCTTGAAACAAATGACCCAAATAGTCAGTGAATCAAGGCATTTGGCTGACGGCAGCAGCGCAGATGCAAGAGCTGCTTGCTCGGAAGCTTCTCACAGGCGTCCGCGGAGGGAGGACGCCAGCTGCACCCTGGGAAAGATTTACACCCACAGGACACTCCATTAGGTACGCCTGCAACCAGACCTGCACCGAAGAGACAAATCACAAGCTGTGTCTTTCCACAGATAATCTTGCTCAGTTTGAAGATCAATACCGACTCATGGCAAACGCAGTGCCGCTTTCATTCCTTTCCACACATGCACTCTGGCCTTCATTCGAAGTGGCCTCGACACTTGAGCTGTGAGGGAAAAGGTTTGCGCTTTTGCCATCTTCATCATCGTCACCCCGATCATCATAATGTTGGATTACTGTCAATTGCTGGCTCGTGTGTTACTTTCAGCTGCCTGTCTGTCTCTCTATCCGCCTTTCTGTCCATCCAAGCATCTTATACCTGTTATCTGTCATTCAAACTTCAGTCGATCTGTCTATCAACCACCTAACCATCTGCATATATTTCTCACATGTCCATCTCTCCACCTACCAGTCTATCTGCATCATCTATCCATCTATTCATCACCTATCACCCACCTTCACCTGTCTAACCAGCTGTTTCCAGCGACTTGCGGTCATGACTGGTGAGGTGATGTGGATATAAAAACATGAACCTCAAATCGAAGATTTCAATTTTGACCTTCATTGAAATATTTTTGAATATTTATTTTTAGGTTTTTTTTTTTTTTTTTTACGAGTCATTTAATATCAGCGATGCTCCCAAATTGGAATTGTACTGTTCATACTGCATGGAAAAAAAATCTTGTATGTGTCGCATATTAGCCAAAAAAAAAAAAAATTGAGCTGCAGTGTGAGCGTAACCGAATACATAGCCTTTGTGAGAGGGGAAATTCAGACTCACCTGAACACAATTCAATTCCTATCCTATGCACCTGCTCCTCTATTCAACCGTATAGCATCATGTCCATTCATCCACCATCAATCTGTGGACGTCGACCCACCTAAGCATCTGTGTCTATGTCATCTATCAGTCTACTTGTCTGTCCGTCTGTCTTGCTCGGTGCGATTAGAGGGGGCATAACCACAAAACTAACACTGCAGTGAAACTCCTCTACAACGAAATCATGTTTGCAGCAAGAAATCTTTCACAACAGGGGTTTTTTCACTGTAGCAAATTTGATCTCAGATATAAACACATACACACACAAAAACAAACGTATGTGTGCGTAAGTATGAGCATACACTTATTTGACACTTCATATAGTCAGTGTAGAAAGAAAAAAAGGGAAAGAAATTGCGAAATTTACGATCAGCATTCACTTTCACTTCCATCAATTTCTTGGATAATGTCTTTGATTTTGCTTCCTCCATCTTTCATTTTGATCACTTTTACCCTCTCTTCCAGCGTCAGAGCTCTTCTTGTCTTAGCTGCTTGACATCCAAAGGTCCGTTTTTTAGCCATTTTAGCAATGTAACGTTCTTGCTGCGTCTGAAACTAACAATAACAAATACTTCCTGGACTACTGCGTACGTGTAAACCAGTGTGGTGGTTGCTGTTGCCGTTTCCGGACAAAGCAGTAGAGGTCGCTGACTTCGTTGTAGTGAATCTCGTCGCGAGGCAAGAGCAGAGAAAAAGATTTCGCATAACGCAACAGGGTTTTTTTCGTTGTATGGGGGGCAGGAGAGCGGGAATGGTGTTAATGCATGAAGATTTCTTCACACTAGGGGGTATTTTCGCCCATGTTGGTTTCGTTGTAGAGGAGTTTCACTGTATCTCAGAAATTCACCGACCTTGCACTCCACACATGCATCGACCTTCCACAAAGTGCCGTGCAAAATGCTTGTGTAGTTTTGCAAAACAGCAGACAAACAATAGCCCTTTGTTTTTATCTTCCTGAGAAGGTCACAAGCGTGATGCGGACGCCATAACGCGATTGCCTCTTCTCTTATTTGTCCTATCTCCTCCCTGTAGAGAAAAAGGAAAATCCCAACATTTGCTTTGTATACGGGGGAGGGGGACAAAGGTGACTCCCAAGCCGGGCCGACGTTTTCTCCCGGACTCTCCGGAGATGAGGCGGCCCGTAATGAGCTAATTAAGTAAGGCTTAGTCAGCGGGTGCCTCCTTGAAGAGAGGTGCCAAAGTAGATTACGCCTTGACACCGGAAGAGGACGAGAGCGATTGATATTAGTAGAGAATACTCTTATTGTGGGAGATCTGCTTTCAGGAAGTCTCTGTTGGTTTTTGTCCAAATAAATAAGACAAGCGGCGATATCACAGCCTGGAGGGAAAGCCAGTGTGGGACGCTCACACACACTTATACGCACACACAATTTGTGCAACAGCAGGGGAAGACTTGGCATCGAACACCCTCGCCGGTAATTACATGAAATCACAGTGATTGTTCATTGTTCCCCGGCTTTGTGATGTGGACATTGTCCTGGTGTCTCGCTGGCAGCGATCCAGCTCAGGGTCTTATCACAAACAACAGTGGGGGGAGCGCAATCAAGGAGGGGGTCTCGATATGGAAATGGTATTCACTACAACAGACGTGACTGTCGGCATTCGGGCAGCAGCTTGTCAACATGGAACCTGCTTTCGATCTAAAAAGTCATTTCCCGTGACGGTGAACCCCATCTAAAGAGGAAAACGTAGTACCATGGAACTACGTTGAAGTCATGAGTTTGACATTATTTTGTCACTATTTTGAGACCGCACAAGTTTTGTAAGGCTTGCGTGGTGGATGAGTTTGGTGTGGAGGAATATCTTCAGTGAGCGCTAGATCTGAGATGGGTCAGACTTTCACACGTACATCGATTCCCACGGATGCCTTGACATCATTGAGAAAGTCAAAAGCAGTCTTATTCAAAAGTACTGGGATACATTCAACCTCTGGGAAATGAAAAGGGCCCTCAAACTTCAATTCATTTGCATTCCAATTAGAATAATCCTAATTGGTGTTTTTGCTTCCGTGTGGCAGCGCTGGCCCCAAAGGAGACAACATCTACGAGTGGAGGTCCACCATCTTGGGACCGCCAGGCTCTGTCTATGAGGGAGGAGTCTTCTTCCTGGACATCGCCTTCACGCCAGACTACCCCTTCAAACCCCCAAAGGTAGGTCACTCTTCGATTCGGTCCAACATTTTCGAACTGGTACCAATCTGAGCGCGTTGACCCTTGAATTTACCGGCTCTCGACGTACTGTCGGAGATTTAACATTGGCCGTGTGAAAGGGAGCAACAGAAAGTCACGACCGGCTGTGAATTTTGCCACAGGCTCGACGGTGGCTGTGTGAAATGGAATAGCGCCACCCGTGTGAAGGTTAACAACCGAGTTGTCAGTGTGCAGGCCCATACGAAAAATGTAAGTGTTTTGTGTGAAAGGGGCAAGCACCTGACGCGTCCCCTTGCTTGCATGGCGTTTTACCGCAGTGCACCCCATCACCCCGCTGATGCTCGCCTCTCGGTCTTTGTGCTGCGCTGTCAAGCCAGCTCTCCAGACCCCGCCCACATTTACCCTCTCCAGAGCGGCTCATGTTTCCGCCTCAGGCCCTTCTGCGCCCCCCTCACCTCGCCCGCCTCCCGTGCTGTGTTGTGCAGCCAAAGACCACTTTTCTCACACATCGGCCTCCTGTGCGGCCCAAAGCTGCTCAACGCTCCGTGGCAGTGGTGAATTCTTCAGACAAGTGAATGCTGATTTGGAAGATGGTGGTTGATAACTTACTCACTGCCGCGATCTACAGTATCAGTCAAAAGTTTGGGAATTATTTTATAAATGCCACCAAAAAAAAAGCGTTAATCCAATCAAAATGTTTTATCATTTAAATTCTTCAAAATAAGCACCTTTTGGCCAGGTCCAGCTTTGCACATCTTGGTATTTTCTCAGTCAACTTGATGATGTGGATGATACTTTCTGACTTGGAATGACATTCATTTCACAGCTGTGCATGATCAAGAGTTAACTTGAATTTTTTTGACCTCGTAATGTGTTTGAGATCATTTGAATTTGAGGGTGTTTCCAAACTTTTTCGATGGTACTGTATATATTCGTCAAAGCAAGTTGTTTTTTTTCCAACGGGTAGGCGTGGAAGAGCTTATCTGCGAAATTCTAGTTTGCAAACCACTACAGGTGCAACAACTAATCATTTCTCAAAATAATGGACGACTATTTCGAGAATTCATGAATCGTTTCGAGACCTTGTTCAACTTTAAATTGTTCAAATTCTCGGAATGTCAGCCTCTCAACAGTAAATATTGGCAAGATTTTTGTCGCCCTTTTATGACAGTTCCATCAAAGATGTGCAAACATCTATTTTTGCTTTGGGAAAATATTGATTAATATTGTTGCCTATTTTGTCACGTTATTTAAGGGCCGAACTGGGAGCTGAATTATAATCAATTTGTGGTTTTTTTGTGGATTTTTTTTCCCCTGTGCTGTCAATCTCAAATATCCTTTTTTTTTTCAAAGGAATAGAAATTAATCTTCAATTAATTGAAATAATAATCACCAAATCAATTCATTAAAATGTAATTGTTGTCAGAGCCCCATAAACCATTGTAATAACTAAGCAATCGCTGAAGATGGGGGCATTGCATCACGTTGGATTTGAAATAAGCACAGCTTTTGAGTTAAAGACAGATTAGGCGGTGAAACTTAACTTGCCACATCAATTATCAAGGAGAGAAATACCATCGCACTGGAGGGGTTCATTCCATACGATCACCACAATTACTGCGTTGTACACGAATGTCACCGGGCATCCTGTGGACTATATTTTTTATTTCAGTTTGCTATGCACCGTATTTTTTTTTTCCTGTGGTTTATTTTTAGTGGTTATGTTCATTTGTTTCTGTGCAAGGTGGTAGTCATCATTCATACCCAGCAAGAGCAGCTGTCATATTAGTCAAAAGGCATTACGTTAACGTGCCTAGCCAAAGCGTGTCGTGGACGTTTTCCTTCGGACTCTGGATAATTTCTTGCGATTGTGTTTATTTCTACAGTCAGTTTTGTGAGCCTGCAAATCTCATTCAGTGTATAACGTCCTTAAGGAAGGTGGAGGGTTATTTATAACGTCCTGTCTTGTGGGATTTTGGAGAATGCCAAGGCCTATTAGAGAGTTCTTCGATGTGTGTGGGGAGAGGAGAAGGGGGGGGGCGCTCTGGTGCAAGGTCAGAAGGACCAGATGTTAGTGGTGGGAGAATTAAGGCAAAACACTGGACTGTTTTGTCAAATCCAAACGAATGTCCAGACCCCTTAAGATATTTTTGGAAGGGGGGTGGGGATCAGTTAAGTGACTTCTACTAATCCATTTACACTGTGGTGTCACACAGTGAGACAAATGTCCCATGTAAATTGCCTGTGCCTTTCACACAGAACCCAGCAAAGTACCGGTAAGTCTTGGTTCCTGATGTTACATCCAGCGTGGGGAGGGTCAGCTTTCCACTCTTTCCTTTCACACACCCACTGTCCTCTCTCTGGAATTCTGCAGTCAACTTTGAAACGATGGCTGCAAATGATGAATCAAATAACTCAAAATAATTCAAATCCTAAAAAAGGTCAAACCAGAATATCTGCCTCAAAGCTTCACCGGCATCATTTTTCCACTCAGACTAATGTTGCTGCAGCGTAGCAGCAAGCTGCCGCGATGGCGGAGAGCCAGGAGCTAAGAGCCCATAAAAGACAATGAATGTCCAAAGTTTCAAATCATTTCACACTTCAGGAAGATCGAGTGCAATGTGGACCACGACGGCACTTGTATGATCGCCACCGCAGGGTAGTGTTGTTCACGATTTAATACAGCCCACCATCGCTAGTTGAAACACAAGATGTCGGGGGTTGACACAACCACCGGGCATGCTTTCAGTCCCTGTATTGAAGAAATCGTAAACACAGTATAAGCGCATTTATACAGAAGCTTCTGATGGCCACAACTCATACTGACTCTGCACCTGCATTCACTGACACCCACATCACTCACCAGGCCAGGCTGTTGTCTTTATGCAATACTCAGATACTACAGTAGAATGTGTGTACGATGGTGTCAAGTGGCCAAAAATAACACCTGCACCTCATATGCACGTTAGTGTATTGTGCCGAATAATGCAAAATCATTTTTATCCAATGATCGATCGAATATCAATAGCTGCAGCCTATTTGAAGCACCCACATTCTGTGTCTATAC
The DNA here is from genome assembly GCA_901007745.1 of Hippocampus kuda. Taxonomy (NCBI): domain Eukaryota; kingdom Metazoa; phylum Chordata; class Actinopteri; order Syngnathiformes; family Syngnathidae; genus Hippocampus; species Hippocampus kuda. Next base: position 22,395 of record CAAKHF010024455.1, on the reverse strand, counting down.
CCCTTCACATGAAACAAACATGGGGCAAATGCCTCCTTTTGATGAGCAGCCTGATGGACAGTGTGTCACAGGTTCATTTTGAACTATCCCTTTCACAGTGCACTCAGCAAATGCAGGACAATACCTTGTGTAAGTCTTGCTAAGATGTTGCGTGTTTGTAGGTGACTTTCCGCACTCGGATCTACCACTGCAACATCAACAGTCAGGGCGTGATCTGTCTGGACATCCTGAAGGATAATTGGAGCCCCGCCCTCACCATCTCCAAGGTGCTTCTATCCATCTGCTCCCTGCTCACAGACTGTAACCCAGGTAAGACAAAAACACGACGCTTATGATACAAAGTGAACACAAGTGGACGATCAGGAAAAGAAATTATAGGTGCAATTTTTTGCAGAAAACTATCGACTGTTGCACTGCTAACAGAAAAGCTGCAACCCAGCATTGGGATTTCACCTTCAGGATACTGGGATTGTATTAGTTTTGGGTTGACCCTCTGGTGTGATTGTCAAGGAAGAAGTGGAAGGGTATGTTCAGTCAGCTGGCTTGGTCTCGCCTTTGCTTGTACGCCCAGAAAGGGATTTTGTGCGTGCATGCGTGCGTGAAAGCTTGACCAATCGCAGCTCACCTGTTTTCTGGTTTTGGTCATGTGGCATTCGCAGGCTGAGCCCCGAGGCACTGTGATGTCATTTTCAGTCGACAGCAAGTGTCAAATTGGCCGCCACCTGCTGCTTCATTCATATTCCACAAACCCAAAATTAGTCCAAATCGTACTGTGTTTAGACTGGTAGGGCCGGATAGAACACATTACTGTAAAGAAGACTTGATTTTCCCTTTAAGTATCAGCAACACAGTGGTTGTTTGTTCTTGTTCTGAAGGTTATTTCATGTGAAATGCTGCCCCCCCCCCCGCTACTCATTGACTTTAATGATATGGTGTCCCACTTTTTCTTCAGCCGACCCCCTGGTGGGAAGCATCGCCACACAGTACCTGACCAACAGAACCGAGCATGACAGGATAGCCAAGCAGTGGACCAAGAGATATGCCACATAGACATGCACACGCATACGCGCGCACACACACACACACACACACACACACATTTGAGCCGCGCTCTTCCGCCTCCTCGACCTCCTCCTCCTCCGCCTCCTCCTCTTCCTCCTCACTCTACCACTCTACCTCTTTCTCCCCTTGGTCCGTCAAAGCACACTCACTAAGTGCATCGCTGTACCCAACCCTCCTCTTCTTCCTCCTCCCCAAACATTTTATGTGTTTCAAAAATTAAAAAACACAAAAAAAAAAGAATATTAAACACACAAATCCTCTTTTGTGTTCCTTGTTGACTTGAAAGCTTCTTTTTTATACAAAGAGTAGTAGAATGGGGGATTTTTATTTTCCAATATGTGAATGTTGGAACTTGGAAGTATTGCATTAGAAATACAAGACACAAACATGCCATTATAAGCAGGGGTGCACAGAAGCGGTGGCCAGGTGCAGATGCGCACCGAAAATGTTACTGTTATGGTTGCTGTGCGTTGGTGTAGCCAGTATTTTGCATGTTTTTGTTTTTATTTTGGGGGAGGAGGGGGGAGAAGGACTCATAGCGTTGTGTTGTTTGCAAATGATTCGTTCAAAAGAACAACTCTTTTGAACTGATTCATTCCTGTCTCTGTTCAGTTAAGTTCAGCCGCAGGGCGGCAACACAGGCTGAACGATGCGGGGGGGGGGGGGGGGGGGG
>CAAKHF010024454.1:17528-27678 GCA_901007745.1 Hippocampus kuda | reverse complement strand
TTTGCTGTTCCAGTGTGCATGAGAGGTGAGCGCTATTGCCATTTGATGTATAGTATTGGTTTGATTAGTTAAGTTGAATTCCTGCTGCTGCTACCGATGGATGTGCGCTAACGTTAGCATTAGCTGGCACAAAATTGGCTTAGCGCATATTGTCATTTGTGCCTGTTTATCTCATTTAATGTGCCTTTAAATCTCTTTCGGGCATTTGATAATCATCCAAGTTGGAAGGACGCCCTTCCGCAGTTGCTGTCCGCACAAAGAAATTACTCAATAGGATGACCAGTCACTTGCATGAAGCAAATTTTGACAACTTAACAGAAAATGTGAAACAGTTCTTAGCGTTGAAACAGCTCAGCATTAGTTTAGTGATTATTCAGTGAGTGTTTGAGTTTCTAAAGGAAAATGCAGCACATGCAGAATGCGAAGGCGCTGCCGTCATCTCCTGCCCAGTTCTTCTGCCATAATTTTTACGTGTCCCGCAGAAGAAGCCAGCGCGGCGGCGGTACGAGAACTACTCCATGTACTCCGACGACGACGCCAACAGCGACGCGTCCAGCGCCTGCTCCGAGAGATCCTACAGCTCCAGAAACGGCGGCGCCATACCCACATACATGAGGCAGACGGAAGACGTGGCTGAGGTTCGACTCTCTGTCGGACTGCGTGCGATGGACGGAAGGACAGCACGGGAAATTCAACCCCGGCCAAGGCATGATCAATGTGTGATGTGTCCAATATTTGTGAACTGTCCAGGTGCTGAACCGCTGCGCCAGCGCCAACTGGTCCGAAAGGAAAGAGGGTCTACTGGGACTCCAGGCCCTCCTAAAGAACCAGCGCACCCTCAGGTGCGTCCAACAATCTGGCACCAGACCTGCGGACTCTCAGGACCTATTCCACATTTTTTAAAAAAAATTTTCTATCAATTACAATTTGCAGTCGCGTGGAGTTGAAGAGGCTATGTGAGATCTTCACCCGCATGTTTGCAGACCCGCATAGCAAGGTATGGTTGGCATGTGGTGTGCACGTCTCACACGCACACACACACTTGCACACTCGTTAAAAATGCACAAATCCATCATTTAATTTCCCACCATTCTTCACTGTACCGGATTCTGCCTTCCCAAAAACAAGGAGGACACACCAGTATTTCTCTCCTGCGAAATTGACAAAATTCACAACAGTTATCTGAGGCATAGTGTCAACCAACATCTTGTAACAGAGATACAGAAAAGACTGGAAGAGTCACAGAAAGGCGTGAAACTGGATCGCCTTGGAAAATTTCATGGCTCAAACACCTTGTTGTGAATTTTGCCCTTCAATTCCTCGTTGGAGAGCAGCAAGCATTGAACCAACAGAAGACTTCGACATTCAGAAGTTTAGAAAAGGTCAAATGAGGCTCACCAGCATTTTAGGTTCATCTTGAAATTTCACCCCAAAACCAGTGGTGCCCTTCAAACTCTGGGTCACTTTGACCCGCAGCAGAATAAATGGTTTAATCACCAACAATGCATGACGCGCACATAAACAACGCAACAAGGCATGCGGTTTTCTCACAGCATGCCATGCCAGAGCGCGCGTGTGACCTCACTGGACGGTCTGTCTTCTTCCTCAGAATTCTAAAGAACTAGTCAGGCTGCCATTTTTCTTTTCTTTTTTCAAACCCTGCCCTCAATCTAACCTGCATGGGTCCCTCTTCCCACGCTGCCTCCCCTTTTATTCTTTGGATTTTTTTGACCTTTTTATGATTTGAATGAATTTCAGCGAGACTCCGGCAGGGTGTACGGCACGGCAGAATCCGGTATAAGCTCAGCCTCCTTCAAGGTACCGCATCCCATCCCCCCTTCCCACCTCATTCCCCGTTATTTTATTTTTTTCGGGTTCCTTCTTCCATCTCTTCCGTGCAAAACATCCCAGTTCCAGACGTTAGACTCTTTAAAGTTGTCTGTTTTGGATTCTAACCAGCATGTCTCTTGTGTTTCTCCATGCTCCCGTTGCTGGCCCCTGGAAATCCGCAGAGAGTAAGTCTGTTTGTTCTTCAGAAAACCAACTGCTTGCCTCCCCGAAAGATACGCGTCCCCTGACGTCAACGAGTCACTTTGGGTTATTGTTTGATAGGAGCGTTGCCGATGGATTGTAACGTAAAACTCGGCGAGTGTCACTTCCTGACAACTTGGAGACAAAAAGCAGATTTGTGTGTGTGTGTGAGCGAGTGAGTGAGTGAGAGAAAACCTACGGCATTGGCACGACCGGAGTGTCTCAAAGACGCCATTTGGTGGTGTGTCTTGTGGCGATTGGCTGCTAGTGACGTGAAGGTAATCGGATGGCAGGAGCGCCTTCTGCCAAATGTTCGGCTAAAACTAAGCGTCTTCAAGCGCGCCATTGCTATATAATGTGCAGTCCCTTTTACCAAACATATGCAATGACTCCACTTGAATTTTTTTGGTACGTACTGCTGTTTTGATCAGCAAGAGACTTGAGATGGCAATACGATTCAATGGTGGCCGTGTACTAGTAATCACTGGTTTTCGTGAGTAGGGGGCAAAAGGAGCCAACCTAAACTGGGTGTGTTTGTTTATTTATTGATTGATTTTTTTGTATGTGTATTGTCACAGTGATAATTTTACAGTTTGAGCCCTGCGAGTCCTAGGGACTCGCTGATCAGAAAAGTATGAGTCCCGTTATGCATTTAGAGAGTCCCAAATTTTGAATTCTGAAATGGTCTACTTATTCAATTGCATATGACAATAGCACAAACAACAACAATATACATTGATAATAGGTTTATTTCTTATAAACAAATGCTGCAAAAATTTAAATCATTCAGGGATACAAGATTATTATCGCAAAAAAACGATCCAACTTCAGCCGCTTCCTCTGTGATATCTCCACAATAAACTTTCGCAACACTTGTTTTAACGTTACACGACTTAGCAATCGTCTGCTTTCCACGCGGTGAAGGCCGATCTCTCCAATCTCGTCATGCGAGATTACTTAACGCGAGATCAAAACAACAATGGCGGCGATTATCATACTGCGATCATTGCTGGAAAAAAAGATTTACCGTAGGTTTTTTTTTTTTTTTTTTTGGACTGAGAAATTTCCTTTGCGTCCCAAAAACGCACATCATTTGCAAGTGGGCGTCTGGCGGGAAAATTATACATTTAGGTTGCGGGGTGCAGAGGTAACGAGATGGCTGTTGTCAGGTGTTCAGCATGTTCCTGGAGACCTTGGTGGACTTCATCCTGGTCCACAAGGAGGACCTTCAGGACTGGCTGTTCGTGTTGCTCACCCAGCTGCTGAAGAAAATGGGCGCCGACCTGCTGGGCTCAGTGCAAGCCAAGGTCCAGAGGGCGCTGGATGTGACACGGTCAGTGGAGAAAACACACACACACACTTTAGCACCAGCATTTTTTTCTTGTTTTTTTTTTTTTTTTTAAAAGTCATCTTCTCCTTGCAGGGAATCCTTCCCCAACGACCTCCAGTTCACCATCCTCATGAGGTTCACCGTGGACCAAACACAGACCCCCAACCTCAAGGTAAAATCTACAAAGTTTGTGTGTGTTTGAGTGTTGGTGTCGAAACTAATGCGTAGCCGGGAGGGGAGCTTGCTGGCGGTAACCAGAGTAACAGTTATCAAAAGCTCTCTTTTCTCAACAAGTCCTCTCTTTGAGGAGGTTCTTTGGTATCACTCCATTCCACTTGCACCTCCCTCTTTCCTGCTACATGTCCCGCTCACTGCATTTATTAATTCAGTGGCACTTGGGCTTCCGGTAGAGTGCTATTTTTCCTATTAGAAATTTTTTTTTTTTGGGTTGGGGGGGTGCTGAAACGGATTAATGGACTTTCCTTTCATTTCAATGAATAAAGGCAATTTGAGATGAGTCATTGTCATAAGTCAGCGCACCACTGTATTAACTTTCGGCCTCACTGCATTTAAAGATTCCAACTGGCGGCACAGCGCAGACGGCGCCCCAAACCATCCTCTTCTACTAAACTGTTCCCCCCCTACCCCTCCCCTCACACTCTGCTGACTTGACGCGGTGCTTCTCCTCTTTCTCTCTGAAGCCTGTGCGGAGCTTGTGTTGCGGGCGCGGCAGGGGAGGGTCCGGGGTAAAATTGTTCCCCCCCAGGGCACGGCGCCACGCCTGCTCACTAGACGAGCAGGCCGCCGCCTGGAGACGCTCCTGCCAGGTCAGTGTGCTCCGGGGGGGAGCAACAGTTGTGCTACGCTTAAGTCGTGAAGGGGGAAGTTGTAGGGTTCCCAGCACACTTTGGGAACATGAAATTTGGTTGCCCCGTCTATCTCGAGTCGCCCTACAAAAAAAAACAAAAAAAAAACAAAAGTTTCAAGAAACCATGGCCAAAAAGACACCATTTTGACACAAAGCGGCCATTTGAGGCTCAATTTGACATTTTGTCCAATGGCTACAAAATTTGAATCATGTACATTCGATCAATCGATGCAATAAAACTGCAAAACATGAAAGCGTTTGTCATTGCATGTGAGTGGAGTACGCTAAAAATGTCTGTCTCATGTTTGTCAAAGGTTCGTCGGAAAACACAGAACTCAGTTAAAAATTCAGCCCCATGTGTCACTTTCACTAACAGTATGAAAATTGGCTGACAAGTCTATTTTTATGTAGTTCCACAGAAAAGTCTCGAGAAGCCATGCCGACAAAGACACAGAGTCTGCTTGTTTTGGAGTCATTAATTTGACTTTGCAACCACGTTCCACCTACAGGCAATGACAAAAAAAAGTCACAAAAACCAAAGTCACCTTTATGGAAATGTATTTTCTCCCAAACTGATTTTGTCATTTCAATTTTCATGTTTTGAAGTTGCACAGCGGGGCCTCCCTCCCGAGCTAAATGTGTGTGTCGCTGCAGGTCAAGGTGGCCATTCTGCGTTACATCGAGACTCTGACGCTGCAGATGGAAGCTCCCGACTTCGTCAACTCCAGTGAGACTCGGCTGGCTGTCTCGCGCATCATCACCTGGACCACCGACCCCAAGAGCTCAGATGTCAGAAAGGTGTGCGCGGGGCTCGCCACCTCCGTTCCCTAGGGGGGGGGGTTTTGGACCGCCGCTGCCTTACCTGATGTGCTTTGTGGCATCGCAGGCGGCCCAGGCGGTGCTCATCGCCCTCTTCCAGCTCAACACGCCCGAGTTCACCATGCTGCTGGCAGCGCTGCCCAAGACCTTCCAGGACGGAGCCACCAAGTTGCTCCAGAACCACCTGAAGAACACGGGCAACGTCGCCCAGGTGCCGCGCCGCACAACGCCGCTCGAGTCCTCATCACGTCATGCTATCCCAAAGCTGACATTGCTTTTGTTAACCCCCCCGCCTCCAGGCGACGATAGGCAGCCCTCTGACACGACACACCCCTCGCTCTCCGGCGAGTTGGTCCAGCCCAGTGACATCCCCCACCAACACCTCGCAGAACACTCCCTCACCAAGGTAACGGTTGATTAAGGGAGAGTCAAACTATCTATCTGTTCTATAATATAAAGATATCAATGTATTAAATTACCGTATTGACCCGAATATAAGATGGCCCTGATTATAAGACGACCCCCTCCTTTTCAAGACTCAAGTTTGAAAAAATACTTTTTGAACACCAAATTAATTTTTATACAGAAAATAATGACAGTACATCTGAAACAAATTATTATAACAATATATTTGAGAAAAAAAGCATGCTATTTTGCCTCATTCAAATCTAAAGTGCAATCACATTTGTAAATGAATGGCTTCTGGTTTTTGAAACGTAAATTACATCATAACTTCTCCTCAGCTGCCGGTTAACCTGGCCGATCTTCCACCCACTTTTCTCCAGATTGTCGCTACGTTTCTCCATTTTCTGTTATCTCTTCTATTATTTTCTTTTCTTTCTTACCGCTATTTTTTTATTTTTCTTCTTCATGCTACCGCTATTTTTATTTTTATTCTTCATGACAGGGGTTCACTTTGGCCTATGGAGTCAAGTTCAGCATTTGCTTCAATGATAGCTGGCGCCATCTAGCGTCGTGAATGGGTATAATGTCTAGACCCCGAATATAAGACGACCCCCACTTTTTCAGTCTTATTTCAATGCAAAAAACACTGTTTTATATTAGGGCCAATACGGTATTAGCCATAATTTTTATAAATCTTAATACATGTTAAAATATAAGTGAACGTCATTTAAATTTTTATTAAATTAGGGATGCGCCGATTGCTCACACAATGCGTGATATCGGCTTCCCGAAACGTTCATTCATCGTTTGGACCGTTTTAGTCGATGAACAGCTCCTGAGTCTAACTTTCCTTTGGCGCTTGCTTCGCAGTGCATTCGACTATGACACAGAGAACATGAACTCAGAGGACATCTACAGCTCTCTGAAGGGCGTCACCGAAGCCATTCAGAACTTCAGCGTGCGCAGCCAAGAGGACATGAACGATCAGCTCCAGGAGGGCGTCGGCGTGGACGGCCGAGCGCCCGACCCCGCCGACGGCGGACGCACGGCTCTGGATAACAAGACCTCTCTCCTCAACACACCCTTGCTCTCCTCCAGCCCCCGGGGGGCCCGTAAGCTCTTCGCGGACTCTCCGTACAAGCCCGGCCGTAAAGACGGCAGCGTGGACGACACGGAGCAGCTCACGGACGGTAAAAAGGAGAAAGAAATGCACTCATTTGCACCGCTTTCGTTTTGGCTTCTTTATTCATAAAACTCTGCGGCACAGGGGAAATGCTGTCATACAGCGCCGCCAGTTTTGTTTACATCTCCTCCTCCATTTTGAGGGTCAGCAGAAGGCAGCCTGGACCAGTCGGAGCTGATGGGCGAGCTGCTGAAAGAGCTGTCCAATCATAACGAGCGTGTGGAGGAGCGCAAGGCGGCACTCAGCGAGCTGCTCAAACTCATTCACGACAACATGCTGCAGGTGTGGGACGAGCACTTTAAGACCATCCTGCTGCTGCTCCTGGAGACCATGGGTGACAGAGAGGTAGGCCCCAGTCACACTCGGATGAGCTTTGACAGAATTTGGATTTGGGTTTCCAAGTGTGTGGCGGGGCGGATGGGGAAAAAAAAAAATCTGAAATTTGAGTCGTCATCCTGTGAGATTATGCAAAATTCTTAAATCCAAACATCAATTGGCAGATAGTGTGTGTGTGTGTGTGTGTGTGTGTGTGTGTGTGTGTGTGTGTGTGTGTGTGTGTGTGTGTGTGTGTGTATATATATATATATATATATATATATATATTTTTTTTTTTTTTAATCACTAAATGGTTTTATATAAAATGTACCATAAATTTAGGTGAATTCTAATGTCATATTTAAAAGAAATCCCTTAAATGCTGATTTTATTCCTATATAAATATCACCAATTTCTTTTACTAATGTTAAAATAAATTAATGAAATTAGGATTGTTATTTTATGTTAATATTAAATGTCATTTTGATTTTAATATACTAGCAAATATTTTGTTTCCCCATTCAATGTTGATTTAATTTGGAGAATTAAATACAAATGTAACCCATTTATTTAATTGAAATATTGACTTTAAATATTTTATTTTCATTATTAAATCAAAATAAATCTTTTATTTCATGTAATTTAGTTCTGATATTCTAAAAATACATGTTTATTATTTCTATCAGTGTAACACATACAATAGTTATTGATGTCTAAACATCTCATTTTGCTCATCCAAAAAATTAAAATCAAATTGATGACAATTGATGATTCACAATTTATTCACACCTCTCCACACAGCACGTGATCCGCACGCTGGCTCTGCGGGTCCTGCGGGAGATTCTCAGCAAGCAGCCGTGGCGGTTCAAAAACTATGCTGAGCTCACCATCATGAAGGCCCTGGAGGCACACAAGGACCCCCACAAGGAGGTAAACAAACCATTTACAGAGGACTCATTTATAGAGCTAAAAATCGAGCTCAGGGCCGCCCAGCACGATGTGGCACATGGTACTTCGCTGAAGGCACGCAACTCTAAATTTGGAACTGCCTGCATGCTGCCCCAATAAATAAATAAGTACAATTTTCCAGTAACCAATCACCTGTTTGTGTTTGGGCGTAGGTGGTACGGGCAGCGGAGGAAACGGCGGCCATGCTGGCGCTGTCCATCAGCCCCGAACAGTGCATCAAGGTCCTGTGCCCGATCATCCAGTCGGCTGACTACCCCATCAACCTGGCCGCCATCAAGATGCAGACCAAGGTGGTGGAGAGGATCCCCCGTGACGGCCTTGGTGGACTGCTGCCCGAGATTGTGCCGGGACTTATACAGGTGATGGAGGAATGGCGGGAGGGAGGAAAGGAGGGAGGGGGGAGAGAGAGAGAGAGAGATTTTAATCAAACGACTGATAGTGATGCATTTCTGTGTGGGCCACAGGGTTACGACAACTCTGAGAGCAGTGTGAGGAAAGCCTGCGTCTTCTGTTTGGTGGCCATTTACGCCGTCATCGGTGAGGACCTCAAGCCGCACCTGAGTCAGCTCTCCAGCAGCAAGGTGAGATGGGAGCAGGAAATAGAAACCTCCCACAGTAAAAGCAGTCACAGTACCAATACACAAGTTCCAAATAAAAGTTCAGTCGAGCCAAATAAGTTTGAAACGATTAAAATCAAAGCAGTTCTCGTTACCAACCTTGAGAAGCGTGTACTCCACCCTTTTCTGACTGGTGATCAGTTGACAGCTCCGCCCCTCTCTTCAAGCAAGGGTCCAAAACGTGTGGCCACAAACCCGAATACGGGACTACAAATTCACCCGAATACAAGACTACAAAGTCGATCATCGAACTGCAGCCTAGGGTGTCATATGGACACCCTTGTGTGAACATGGTGTTCATTATGGACAATCCGTGACATTCGCAGAAGTCCAGGAACAAAACACCCCTCAAGTTCTGATCAGTTCCTCCTAATCACACCCCTCAGGTCTCGCCGTCATTGCCCACATTAGCATTGAAGTCACCCAGAAAAACGGAGTCCCCAGGATAAGCAGTAGATGTTAATGGATGTATGGAGCTGACCAAAAAGAAACATAAAGCAGAAACATTGCTAAACATACCAGTGACAGATACAAATTATGGTTATATGTTTACAAAAAGCCACTCTGAGTCCTCTGAAATAATAGGAAGTAGCAACCCAGCAAAATATAAGCAGAAACCCAGTTTCAACACCTATGTGACTCAAATGACCTGTGTCAAAGACACTCCCAATCCCTTTTTTTTTTTTGACAACTATCTTTTTGTTGTGCTTTGTGCGTTTCAGTTGAAATTGCTGAACTTGTACATCAAACGCGCCCAGTCAGGCTCCAGCGGCAGCGAGCCGCCATCAGACGGCCTATAGGGGAATGCGTGTGTTCCACGAGGGGACATGCCCGTCACTCAAGGATAATGAAGAAAATACCCATCCCCGTCCCTGCCTCAACATTGGCTCAAAGGATCTATTGATGTTTTTTTTTTTTTTTTTTTTGAATGATTAGAATAGAGTGCACAAAGGTGCTGACTGGCACAAAAGATAAGTCATAAGCGGTACACAAGCAGACATGCTTGGCAATGCATGACTCACCGTTTTATTTTTTTAGGTTCTTTAATCTGAGTTCTAATTTTTTTTTTCCGACTGTGAACAAAATGTCCACCCCTTTCAGAATGCGACAGTGGATATGTATTTTATGTTAAAAAAAGGAAGTTTCCAAATAGTCCTCCATGGGGGTGTGCACATGTTTTTTTATTTTTCACTTCACCCCCTTCCCAACCCAGCCTTGCTTTCTTGACACTTGGAGATTATTATTCTTTTACAAAATCAAACATGTCACTTTGTCTTGTCTGTTTTTTTTTTTCTCTCCAGTCATGTAACCTTCCAGTTTGTCCACTGTTATTCCTCCGCTGTGTCCCCCCATGCGCCCTGTGTTTTTCCAAAAACTGACCTTACAATACAATAAAGAACTTGTACAGATCGTCATGGTTTTGTTCAATTCTACTGCAGCAATTTAATAGAATTGGTAATTCATTACAGATTAACCTATGTGTGTTCTTTGCCTACGCAGCATTCATGGGTCAATTGGACCTAGTGTACATTTAATCATAATTTATTTTAAAATGAATGTCGAGCAAAAGATTTGTTTTTCAATATTTATTAGGTAGAGCAAGTAAAAAAATG
>CAAKHF010024454.1:4060-17508 GCA_901007745.1 Hippocampus kuda | reverse complement strand
GTTTTGTTCAATTCTACTGCAGCAATTTAATAGAATTGGTAATTCATTACAGATTAACCTATGTGTGTTCTTTGCCTACGCAGCATTCATGGGTCAATTGGACCTAGTGTACATTTAATCATAATTTATTTTAAAATGAATGTCGAGCAAAAGATTTGTTTTTCAATATTTATTAGGTAGAGCAAGTAAAAAAATGTAAAAAAAAATATACACAACTATTTTTATAATTACATAAATGCAATACTTTGTATATAAATACAAGCTAGCATTTTTTTTATTGTGTGGCGTGATGCAAGTTTTCATAAGTATTGACATTTACAGTTGTGGATTTAAAAATAATAATTATAGGTATTTTTCCACTATTTTCTTCAAAACTAAAATCCCGAAGATAATTTGTGTCGTAACAAGAACCAAAAACAGGAGGGTCATAGAAGTTAAAAATGCCCATTTTTTGGATGTGGTATTTTGTCAACTTTTGAGAATAACATGTACTAAGATGAAGGAGTTCCTTGTCGGCTATGTTCTTTTTCATTCTTATTATGCAACGAAGCAGCAGTCCCCGCCCCCTTTCAGCGAAAATAGCATAGACACTCTCCCCGAACATGTCCCCCTCCGCCCCCCACCCCTCAGTTTGCTTCCACACTTTGACCGCAAACCTCGTCCAGGGTCCGTTCGGATCAATCATTCACCAGAAGGAAAGAACAGCAGTAGCACCTGTTTTCACTCTGACCAGTGCTGCCATGAGCCCATGGTCGGACCTCCATACCTGGCCGGCTTGAATTCGTTAACTGGTGTGAGGCCACCACAGCGGGACTCGATGCTGTTCTGGCAGCCCTGCACCGAGAACTTCCGCGCGCTGCTGCAGCAGCGACACGACGGAAGTCACCGACGGTAAGATCCGTATACAATTTGCCCTTTAAAACATTTTTTGTCACGTTTTCATCATACTCGCTGAAATTTGGGGGTGGGGTGTTAAAACACACATGTACGAGCCTGGCTGTCGACTTGTTGCTCTCGCTTGAAAGAATGAATTAGTTTATCACAGAAATCCCTCTCTAATATGCTGCGCTGTCAACTTTGCAAGTGTTGTCGCTCGGAAAGGGGGCGGGTCGCGGTTAATGACAGAAGCACGGGCGCCTTTGATTGGCTGAGCAACCACAGCAAAAGAACGTCGATTGGCTGGCGGGCCACTCCTAGCCGAGGCTGAAGCTGAGCCTAGCAAGGATTCCGCGGAGGAACAGCGGGGGCAGCACTTCACAGTGCGGTTCCGCAGAGCGAGCGATGGGGAAGACACTGGAGGGGCCATGTTGATGCCCGGCTGTGCGTCCCTTCGGGTTTGGCTCAAGGACCGCGGCGGCGAGGAGAGAACTGCGAGCCAGCCTGCTGATTGGAGCGACCGGGGGCGGTGCTAGTAGCACCCCGGACAACAGACTCAAACGCTGCGGGAAGTTGGTGCTAGTTAGCCCCGCTAGGTAGCAGCAAGGTGTGCGGGGGAATAAGTCGCAAATATATTTCCCCTTTCCCGGTCGGTTTCCATCACTTAACACTCTTTCTGCCGAGTGTGGCGGTGACAAAAAAAGCAAGACGAGTCCGGGAGGAGAACGCCTCTCCTGAAGCTAGCTAGCCTAGCCACCGTTAGCATGTGAGCTTCGCCGTCCTCGCCTTCTTCGTCCGAGTCACGACCGTCACTTTGGGGCTGTAAACTTCACATTGTGGCGGCCCCGAATGAACACTTTGTTCCCCCCCACCTAAAAGTGGAGAGTTATGGCGACAAGTTGCGTCTCGGTTGGATTCGCTTGGCTAGCCAGCTAGGCTAGGACAAGTTTCCCTCGTCGAGAGAGAAAGAGGCCGGGCGGACTTCCTCCTCGTCTCTTCCATCCCCTCCTCGTCCTCACGTCCCCCGGTCGTCATCTTCGCCCCCCACTAGAAGCAGCAAGCTGGCGGCCCCCCAAGTGGAAGCCGAGGACAAGGAGCTAGGCCCTATGGCCTGGGTGCTCAAGATCGACGACGCCACCATCGAGTCGGGGCTGGTGCACGATTTCGACGCCAGCCTCTCGGGCATCGGCCAGGAGCTGGGGGCGGCAGCCTACAGCATGAGGTTAGACCTCCAACCGACCGGGACACGGTGGACATTTAAGTCTCCATCCACCATATTCTTCTTAATATACTTGTCCTTACCAAAAGTACCACTGTGTCTGACTAGTAACGCATACCTCCCTCTACTAGTTCCACTTTTGGCCTACTTGTATAGAATTAGACCTTACTGCGATGCACTAGTTACACTTCGAGTCTCCAACTACGAGACGTGTCACACACTGGTAGCTTCTGTCACGCTGTATCAGCATTTATTCAATACCCGTGATAGGCATCTGTCCATGTACTACTACAGTCTTTGTCATCGGTTGAAAGCCAATTCAGTGCAACAATAATAGAACAAATGTGTATTCCCGATTACCCTCCCCCCCACCCAATAGTATGACATTTTTGACCATTACTAAGAAAACTAGGTTACTAGTGCAGCAAAAGTACTAGTGGGCAATATGGTGCGTCGCATAGGGTCCAGGGTCAAGTGAATGCAGTGTGTACTCGTACTTGAATATGGAAAGCCGTTTTGAGTATTTATTCAACATCCTTAATATGCAGCTTAAGATCCATATACTAGTACAGTCTTTGTCATCACTCGTTGATATCTGCATGCCACCAGCAGAAGTCAAACGCTAGATGCAAACGAGTCAGATTTTATGATGACACTAGTCACTAGTTTCATACAGTTGTCAATAGAGCTGTGCGATGTGGCTGAAATTTAATAGCCAGATAAGTTGCTGACAATCTTTCTGAGTTCAGTGAAAATTAGCCATTTTTTTTAAAAAGAAAAAACAATATCAATCAAAAGGAAGTGGTTTTTTTTGTTGTTTTTTATAATCAGAACTAACTGACAGCCATCAACATTAACAAAGTCATCCAAAAATTAAATTCACATTGCACTGCAACTGCGCTTGAATGATAAACACTACTCATCCCCTTACATGATGATGGTTGTGTATGCATTGTGCATTACACGGCGATGGATGTGTGGACTTAAGGTGATTATGAACTACGCCTGCATCGCATTTTGAGGGTCCCCATACAACATTGTATGACTTTTTACTAATCCGCCCAAAAAACAAAAACGGTGACCGATAAAGACTGCTATCCTATCCATTGGTAATTTTGAAATTCTAAATATGGTCACGTAATGTTGTAAAAGACAACATATGTGTACCGTCAGTAGATATTTGACCGCGAACACGGAAGTGGATTTCTTGCATGCGTGCCGTCTCGGCAGCAGCGGCTGCGTGTCCCTCCTCCCTCTCACCCTCTATCTTGATGATTGACATCTGCTAGTTTTAACTGTCAATCACTGCCAAACTTGGAAGGAGAATTGTTTTCGGTTGAACTGAAATGTACAACGCAACACAACTGTGGCAAAGTCACATGACTGATGTTGTCCTCGTTTTGATTTGAATATCTTGAATGTTCATATCTCAATTTCCAGACAATGAAGACATTTCGGCCAGCCCGAGTGGCCAACTCGTGCATGGATTCGCCTCACTAGTAACATTTAGTGGCTTTAATCGTGCTACTGCGTGACTATTTCTACAAATTAGTAAGTAATTGCGTGCTAGTAGCCCAAAAGTGGCACTTGTATTGGAGAAAAACATTACAAGTAAGACATTTGCATACCATGGATATGGAATAAAAGCTCAAACAGCTCTCTGCGGGGTCGACAACATTGCTGGCGGTACTACTAGCCCCTCACCCCAATTTCCCAACTGAATTGTGTTCTTCGCAGGGGGCGGGGTAGGTCTTGATTGCTGCTCTTTGTTTTGGGATTTTGTGGGTCTCAGCGGGAGATTCACTCGACTCATGGCTTCCTCCCACATTCAAAATTAGATAGTGTCTGTCGATATGTGTACCCTGTGATTGGCTCGCGGCCAGCCTAGGGTGACTCCTCTGTGTAGCTCCTTTCACTAGCACAATGAATTCATGTTGAGCGTCACCACCTGTCAATGCTAATAAAGCAGCAGCTGAAGCGTCACAAGTTCGAGTGAACGCCCCACGTTGACGTGGGGAGGGAAGCGTTTCAAAGCCAAAGGGTAAGCAGAGCTGCAGTGTTAGCTCAGATGACCATTAGCTTCTCATAACAATGTTAAGCTAAATTGTCGACGTGTGTTTGGCCGCCTTGTGCAACACGCCACAAAATTAATTTGTCGTTTGGTGGCTTGGTGATGAAAATGTTGCATCGACGAATGATGATGCCGTGGAATTTCTTGCCGCTTGAGTTAAGTGGGATCACTCTCGCTTGGCTGGTGCACTGCATGAGAACGCTCCACTCCGTACATCTGGCCAGTTGTCGAGAAATATGCTGTGAAAATGCAGCTTGATTGACTCTTGGGGTATTTTGACAAACGCTTGTTGTTGTTGACATCAAGGAATTGTGATCTTGGTTGCACCACTTCCTCGTTCCCTGAGCTCACTCCTGAGCATTCCTTCCGCCTTGACATGCCTTCATATCAGACTTGTAAGTCGACTCCTTTCATACTCTTGACAATCGGCGAACTATATATATATATATATATATATATATATTTATATATATTTTTTTTTTTTTTTTTTGTTCGAGCTGTCTGACCCAGTACCATAAGGAGGTCCAAGGCTCCCTCCTGCATGAGTGTGTTACATTTATTTGACGCACACACGTTTCCTTATCAGCTCCCTCTCCGCCATCTGCCCGCAGCTGCGTTTATCTCGTTTGTGTTTGGCGAGCTTGTTAAGTCTGCATTTGGGTGAGGGGTCAGGACACCTCAGCCCAGTCGGGTGACTCTGGAAGACGCCGCGGGTTGTCCGTGGTGCTCTGGCTGAAAACGGAGCGTTTTTTTAAAAATAAATACACGATAATATGCTTGCTGAAGTGTGCACACCCTACAAGAACTGGGGATGTGGCGGTGTTCTAATTGAACCAATCACAATCAAACTCTTGTTCAATGAGTGTCGGCGCGCACCCCTCCCGGTTTCAAGAGCCCCTGATCAACTCCCGTTACACTTACAATGTTCTAGTAGGCTTTTCGTGACGCCCTCGTCTCTTGTGCGTTGCAGTGATGTGCTGGCCCTGCCCATCTTCAAGCAGGAGGACTCCAGCCTCCCCCTGGAGAGCGAGAGCAAGAACCCCCCATTCCAGTATGTGCTGTGCGCCGCCACCTCGCCCGCCGTCAAGCTGCATGACGAGACGCTCACGTACCTCAACCAAGGTCCTCCCAGTTATCTTCAAACATTGATCGGCCGCGGCGTCAAACACGAGCAACTTCCTTTTTTTAAAAAAAAAAAAAACAACTTTTTATTTCATGTATAAAATGAAACGGGGCCGGAGAAATAAAGTTCGTAGTTGGTGTTTTGTGGCTGTCTTGCAGGTCAGTCTTACGAGGTGCGCATGTTGGACAACAGGAAGCCCGGTGAGATCCCAGAACTCACCAACAAGATGGTGAAAGTAAGGACACGCACTGTCACGCGGGTTCGGTAGTCATTTGTATGACACGGTGTGTGTGTGTGAGTGTAGAGCACAGTGCGTGTCGTGTTCCACGACCGGCGACTTCAGTACACGGAACACCAGCAGCTGGAGGGATGGAAGTGGAATCGGCCCGGCGACCGTTTACTGGATATCGGTAACCACGCGCCGCCGTAAAAGCATCACGTCTCGTGTGAGCGGGCATATTTGGATGTTCTGAGAAGTGTGTGTGTGCGCGCGGCAGATATTCCCATGTCAGTGGGCATCGTGGAGCCCAAGACACACCCCTCCCAGCTCAATGCCGCGGAGTTCCTGTGGGACTTGAACAAGAGAGCGTCCGTCTTCGTCCAGGTAAAGCGGTTGGCCATCAGGGAGTTTGTCGAAACATACATTTTGCTAGAGGTGGGCGATTTACAAACATGTTCCCGGTTTGTTTGTAATTCATCAGTGGATTTTTTTTAAAATTAATTTTAATAAATCGATGCACTCCAGATTGAGCAAAATTTTCATGGAAATTTTTGTTTTTTAATTACATGCAGTAAATTGTGATTATTTATCATTTACTTAGATTTTTTTTCAAAAATAAATTTAAGACAGTCATTTCTGAATTATTATTATAATTATTATTATTACTATTATTTTTTTACATTTGGTCACATTCATAATTTTATATTTCGGGGGATTTCCGCAAAAAGTAACTTCATGATTCGTTGAGTAATTTATCATTAGTTAGCAATTTAATTATCTTTAGTCATCTAAATATTTCTTTAATGTACTTGCATAATTCTATAAGTTTTTTTTAGTTACTAGGCTTATTTTTGAACAAACTTTTCACCCCACATTTATTCATAATATATTTAAATACTTGTTTGAAATGATGTTATGAAGATCTGTTTTGACGAATGACCTGTTGTGTTGTTTTTCCGGTTTGGCTCCGCCCTCTGGCCCGCGCACAGGTTCACTGCATCAGCACCGAGTTCACGCCGCGCAAACACGGCGGCGAGAAGGGCGTCCCCTTCAGGATCCAGATCGACACGTTTGCGCCGGGGGATGCCGGCGACTACGCCGAGCACTTGCACTCCGCCTCCTGCCAAATCAAAGTTTTTAAGGTATTCGCTGCTCACTCCTGGGCTGGATTTTTTTGGGGGGGGGGCGCTACAGCCTAAAATGCGGGAAATCCTGAAAGCTGTGATATTTTTGGGGGTTTGAAGAACTACAGTACATAGCTCTGGATAAAAATCTAATAAAACGACACCTTTTATTCATATTTTGGTACGAGTAATAATAATAATAATAATACATTTTATTTGAAGCGCCTTTCAGAACACTCAAGGACACTTTACAGAGGAACAAACAATAAGACAAATAAAGAATAAATAAAAGCAGAGATAAAATTATAAATACAAGAGATATATTAAGTGGAGTAGGCCAGTCTGAAAAGGTGAGTTTTAAGCTGGGTTTTGAATGTGGGAAGAGAATCGATGTTGCGGATGTTGGGTGGAAGTGAATTCCAGAGTTTGGGGGCAGAGCGGCTGAAGGCTCTGCACCCCATTGTGCTGAGACGGGCAGAGGGTACAGAGAGGTGTAGGGAGGATGAAGACCTGAGTGAGCGGGAAGGGATAGAGATCTGAAGAAGATCAGATAGATAGGGGGGGGCAAGGTTATGGATGGCTTTGAAAGTGAAAAGGAGTATTTTGAAG
This sequence comes from Hippocampus kuda, assembly GCA_901007745.1. Lineage (NCBI taxonomy): Eukaryota > Metazoa > Chordata > Actinopteri > Syngnathiformes > Syngnathidae > Hippocampus > Hippocampus kuda. Next base: position 10,266 of record CAAKHF010024454.1, on the reverse strand, counting down.
GTGACTTTTTGTCCTCTTTGTTTTCAGCAAATAAATGCTCTAAAAGACAATTTTTGTATTTGGGAGTCAGGAGTTGTATTGTCATTAGTTTAGATAATAAATCATTTTACTCGGACATATACCAAAGCCAATGGTAAATAGCAAAATCAGAAATATTCTGAATTTTTCTAGTCTCGTAGTTTAGCTGCACTGTGGATTTCAAGTTAAGTCATTCACTCCCAAAGACGTTTTTAAACGTCTTTTCAGACTTGGTCCAGAATTGGCTGGTACTGAATGAGTTAAAGTGCCAGGTTTTTATGATTTTAAAAAAAAAAGAGAGAGATGACGATCGATTAAATTTTCGCCCACTGTTGACGTAACCAAAAACTTTTTTACAATTAGCATTTGAAACCCCACTTGAGCAGCTGAAGTTTATTGGGGGTTACTTAGAGGCGCTAAAATGGTGGCAGATGTGCGCTGATTCATGTAATATGAGTTTGGATGCAATGCGATAAATTAGATTTTTTTTAATTTTCTTTTATTTTGGGGGGGGGGCAGTTGAGCTGTACATGTTCCAGCTCTTGTTTTCATTGTCATTTAAATCGCAAAACATCATTGGCGATGCGTTGCGCATTGCTGGAATAAAAAATTGTCACTCCCTTACCGGAAGAATTATATACATAGCGTGATTGATCGGTTTTTATTGGCTTTGATCCGCATTAGTTTGTCCCCCCTCCCCCTTTTTTTTTAAGCCAAAAGGTGCGGATCGTAAGCAGAAGACGGATCGCGAGAAGATGGAGAAACGTAGCGCTCAGGAGAAGGAGAAGTACCAGCCTTCTTACGATACCACTATCCTTTCCGAGGTCAGTTCTGTTTGGGTCGCACAGCAGCGCCTTGCGTCAGTCGCCCACCTGCTCCCTCACTTCTTGCGTGTCCGTCAAGCAGACGAGACTGGAGCCCATCATCGAGGAAGCAGGCGACCATGAGCTGAAGAAATCCAGCAAGCGGACGCTCCCGGCTGACTGCGGCGACTCCTTGGCCAAGAGAGGCAGCGTGAGTCAAATTTGGATTTCAACATGATTTTTGAAAGTCTTCGGAAAATATTGGTTGGTGGCGGGGGGTTGTGCCTGCACATATGTGCTTTTATTGTTATTGTGACCATGAATGAAAAATGACTTCAGGAATGAGGCTAATGTAGTTTGTATGATAGCAAGCTGATTTTGTGATCTGTTTTTTTTCCCCCCTTAAATTAACGACAATTGAAGACATTGTTCATGTTTTATTATACTTAGTAATTTTATTTTGTAAGTATATTAAATAGTCAATACTTTTGCGGTGCCTAAATATTTTGGTTCATTTTAGGATTTGTTTTTAATAGATTTTTTGTTTCTTTGGGAATCTTATTTTCTCATCGCATATGAAGTTTGCATTGTTTATTTTATTGTGAATATAATTTTCTGTTTATACATAATACATGTGACATTTCCTAATTTTCATTTATTGATACTTTCATGTATTTAGTTTTTTTTTTTAAATATTAACTAAATGACCATACATTAATTTAAATATTGCACAAATTTCCAGTTAAATTCATGAACTAGTTTGGCTTGCTTCGAAAACCGCATCCAGCAAATCCCTGTAAAAAAAAAAATTCAAGTGTGATCGTGATGTGGGATTTTGATTAACTTTGGAGGAGATAAAACAACAACAAATTATAATATAATTTGGGTTTTAATTAGTATTATATTTTGTATGAATTTTAGCCTGACTATAAAGTTGAACGAGGCGCTCGTGTACTGTGCACGTGCTTTTCATCGGCGCTCCGGTAAATGTTGTTTACTTGTTTTTGTCAGTGTTCCCCGTGGCCGGACAGCGCCTACGTGGCCCCCAACCAGGCAGCTACTCCCTCCTTCACGTCCACGCCTCTCTCCACCTACACCACCTCCACCACCACCACCACCACAACCACAACCTCCTCGTTACCCGACAGGTATGGAGCCCGCGTCGCCACCATGTTTTAACGATTGACTGACTCTGTGTCTCCCCCCCCCAGTGACTCGTCCTCCCCCAATCACCAGGCGGAACCCGGCGGCTATGCCACTGCAGAGGTTTGTCCAAGTGGACAACTGGAGTGTGTGTGTGTGTGCGTGCGTATGTGTGTGCGTTGACGTTCTGTGGCGTCTCCCCTGCAGCAGTTGAGTCCCACCGCGTCCATTCAGGACACACAAAAATGGCTGCTGAAAAACCGATTCAACTCCTACACGCGAGTCTTCACTCACTTCTCAGGTAAACACAGATGCGGGCAGACCTCGAAATATAGTTAGAGATGCGCTGAAATGAAAATTCTTGTCCAAAACCGAAAATTTTTAATGATTATATCTTTAGCTTCACTTGCAGGTTTTTTTGTTTTTCGTAGTTGTAATATTTTTCTCTTTTTTTTTTTTTTTTTTTCTTATGTGTAAGATGTTTTTTTTTTTTTAAATCACACAAGCGTTGTGTAGTCTTTTAAAAAAAAACTGTTTTCGAAACGACCATCCACAAAGCAAATACAAGTACAATCGCTGGGCGATATATCTTGACTCATCAAAATCAAGATGAGGACGAGATCAGTCACGTGACCTTGCCACGGTTGCGCTGCATATAAAGCTCGGTTCAACCGCTCACATTCCTCCTTTTAAAGTTCGCCGTTGATTGGCTGTTAAAACCAGCCAATGAACCCATAGTAATATTGTTCCCATCAAAGATAACTGATATGAAAATATTAAATGTTGAGCATATTGCACAGCCCTAACAGAAACTGTAAACAAGACCACAGACTTTGAAGTGCAATATGTGCAGTGTGTGATACAGCTTCTAATAACCTAGCATCTTGAATGAAGCAAGGATGGGTCTCGCTTTCCATCCCTTGTTTGCCAAGTTGTTTGTCTTTTTTTTTTTCCATATAAGAAGCAAAAAAAAATCATGATGCAATGTTAAGAAAACATGTGTAAATAGACACCAGGTCGGCACTCAATGAGATTTTCCATGGTATGCAAATGCTTATTTGTTCACTTGGCTCATTTTGTTTGTTCAGGTTCTGATTTGTTAAAGCTAACCCGGGACGACCTGGTCCAGATATGTGGTCCTGCGGACGGAATCCGACTCTTCAATGCACTCAAATCAAAGTGTGTGTTCTCATCTCTCGGCGCTCGTGTGCACTTCTTTGATCTTCATTTAGGGACAGCGGTGTTTATTTTGTGTGTGTGTGTGTGTGTGTGTGTGTATTAAGGTCCGTGCGTCCTCGCTTGACTGTGTACGTGTGTCAGGAATCCCCTCAGCACAGCCCCCTACTGGAGAGACACGCCCCCAGCGAAAATGGCGTACAGGGCGTCTCACCCAGTTTACATGGTAGCATACTTTTTTTTCTCTCAGTATTCATATAGCTGTTAAATATGAGCTAAACGAAATATCTTGCCTTCCCCCATGACAGTGTACCACGCTCTGTACCTGGAAGAGCTGACGGCAGCCGAGCTAATCCGCAAGATGGCCAGCGTGTGCGGGCTCCCGCTGGGGACCATTAACCAGGTGTACAGACAAGGACCCACCGGCATCCACATTCTGCTCAGCGACCAGGTACGCATGCTGCCTGCCTGCCTGCCTGCCTGCCTGCCTGCCTGCCTGCCTGCCTTCCTTCCTTCCTTCCAGGAACCTGGAACGTCAGGGAGCTCTTTCATGATTTGGTCAACACTGACCCCGAGCGGCCAAATCTTGTACTGCATCCATTTCAAACTGCCTTCTCCAAACAGATACAATTTTGTCTTCTTTTTTTTTCGAGCAAGATAGAGCACAAAGTGTACGGACGAGGATTGGGTATCTATTTCTATGTTTCGTTTTGAGTCATTTATATGCGCATTGTGTTCTGCATCCTGATTGGCTAAGGGACTGTAGACCAATGTCAATAGTCTCCGCCCCTCATCTCTGTACAGCTTGCTAAATTTACATTTGCCACCAAAACAGGTTTTAGATCTTTGGTCTCATTCTGTAGTACAGTATTGTCCAATAATAAAGCTGACTGTAACTGTCGTTGCTAAGGACCCCACATTTATTTGGGTTATTGTGCCCCCTGCTGTTACATTTGAGGGTTGCATTGAGTGGCAGGAAGTGGTTCACGTTGATGAGGAGTTACGTCAGTTTGAGCAAAGAGACAAAAGCGGCAAGAGCTTTGATTTCTTCTTACTACTCCTAAATTCCCGTTGAGAAGGCGAAACGGTATGTGGCCATGACTGTGTGTTTAATGTCGTCGAGATGCATGTTGAAATGGTATACATTGTGAAATTGTTTATTTTTGTCATAGTTTTGTTGGATAAAAAAGGCTGCCGTACATTGGTCAACTCGTCAAGTCTTTCTAATCTAAGAAAACCTTTAGGAGCAGTTATACCGACTACTTCACGGATTTCGCCGATCACCGATTCTATTTGGAATGTGATCAAGGAGGGTTCACTGTAATTACGAATTCACTCATTTCCAATTTGAAACACTCTTTTGCAAAATGCTAATTTGGTGTTTCAGGTGTGGGTGTGTGTGTTGTTCATGCAGTGTTAGTAATAATCACGATATGCCGGTGTGTGCAGATGGTGTACAACTTGACGGACGAGAGCTGCTTTGTCATCGACACCGTCAAAGGTGAGGGTTTTTTTTTTTTTTTTTTTGAGGGGCAACATCAGCAACACTTTTGAACGGCACCGTCGCTCTTTTTTTGTAGACGAGCAGGGCGAAGGACTCCACCTCATCCTGAAGTAAGGCCAGGACCACCATCAGCCATTCTCCCCCTCAACCCTACCCGAACGTCTGACTCTGCCTGTGCGTTCCTTCTCACCCACCCACCTCACCCCTCCGCTCTCGATCGAATGGACGGCCAAGAGAAGAGGCGTGTAAAAATGTTAGCATCTGACATGCGGGGGATGTGTCCACTGTTTCATATTGAAAACACAGGAAGAGGATAAGAGGGGCTGGCTGGAGAGCTTTTTTTGTTGTTGTTGTTGTTTCCTTTGCTTTGCTTAGTTTTTATGTATTTTACGCAGGCCAGTATCGGATGCTGTTTTGCTCATCAACTTGATTGAGAAGCGCAAGAGAAGGGGGGAGGGTGTTGTCTTAATGTTATCGACCAGCTATGTGCTCAGCAAACTAAATACGTGGATATACGTCGTCATTTTCCTTTTGGGTGATCGCGCTCTGTCGATCTTTCTCTCTTTCTTTCTTTCTCTCTGTTACTCGCCGCTTTGTGTTCCGGAAACATTCTTGTGTTAGACCAGCTCAATCCCAGAAAAAGGACCAAAAATACTTTTTGAGAGAGTCAGCACTTTTTTTGTTTGTTTTTGTGCGCGAGCAGCTCATCAGCGGCATCCTACAGACATCATGGCAGCTCCATGTCCATCCTCTGAATTTTTTTTTTTTTTTTTTTTGTCTTTAGTTGGGCAACAAAGCGAGCGAGTGCAAGGTAATTAGCCTCAAAAATGTTTGGGCCACACTGACAAGAAAACACTACTAATACTTTGAGAATGAAGTCAGGAATGTTTAATCAGTTTTTGAAAATAGGAGGGATAAAAACTTTTTCATCATGATTCAAAGTCATTTTTGGAGAAATTGTTTTATTTCTTTGAGAAGAAAAAGTATGCAAATTCTTTTTTAGGAAAAAGCAGGGGTGCTGTTTTATTTTCAGGAATGTCACTGTTCTAATTCTCCCCATCCTCGAAAAAAAATTGTTAAAATGCGACATAAAATTTGACTTAATTTTGTGTTTTCTGGACTTGGAGAAGGCGTTTGACCGTGTCCCTCGTGGGTATGGGGTACCGAACCCCCTGATACAGGCTGTTCGGTTACTATACCACCGATGTCAGAGTTTGTTTCGCATTGCCGGCAGTAAGTCGGAATTGTTTCCAGTGAGGGTAGGACTGCGCCAAGGCTGCCCTTTGTCACCGATTCTGTTCATAACCTTTATGGACAGAATTTCTTGGCGCAGCTGAAGCGTTGGGGGGGGGGGGGTTCGTTTTGGTGGCCTCAGTATTGCATCTCTGCTTTTTGCAGATGATGTGGTACTGTTGGCACCTTCAAGCAGGGCTCTCCAACTCTCACTGTAGCGTTTCGTAGCCGAGTGTGAAGCAGTTGGGATGAAAATCGGCACCTCCAAATCTGAAACAATGGTCCTTTGTCGGAACTGCCCCCCCCCCCCCCCCCCCCCCGGGGGGGGG
>CAAKHF010024452.1:96802-115991 GCA_901007745.1 Hippocampus kuda | reverse complement strand
TTTTTTTTTCTTCCCCCCCCCCCCCCCTGCCATCACCCACCTGAGCTCCATGCAGCCCCCCATGGATTTGAGTGTTTTGACGTGATCATGATGCATCGACTCCGAGATGCACCGCGTGAGGTAGGTCACTCAAGTAGTGAAAGAAACTGAGAGGTTTTTTTTTTTTGGAATGTGGCGCAAGTTGTTGATTTCTCGTTGCTTAAGTGTCATCCATGTGGGCCTAATCACACTGCGCTCACATTTTTCCCTCCTGCCCCTCCAAACATGCGCGCGGGCGCACACACACACACGCACACAATCCCAGCATTCTCATTCCAGGGGAAATGTCCACGCACAGAGCTCACCAGCGTGTGATGCGGCTTGTGTGTCCGGGTTGACCGGGTTCAGCCCTTCCCCTCCATGACAACTGTTTAAGAGCAAAAAAAGAGCCGCACAAAGAGACGTTTATGCTCCCGCGCCTAATCTTTCTTTTTTTGGAAAAGTTTCTGCACTGACCCGAGTGCTTACATCACTGCAATCATCATCACGCTGCAGCTTGAACCCAGTGCATGTCATGACAGACCAGTGGTGCTGCCATGTTTTGGATTATCATCAGAAAATGGAATCAAGTGTGTGTGTGTGTGCGCCGTAATCCTCTTAGTAGGACTGGGCGATATGGCTTTAGAACGAAATCTCAGTCCACGTCAATAAAAAAAGAAGCAAGTGACATTGTTTTAATCAAGTTTTCGATCGAATCGAACGCGTATCTGCCTCACAGTTTTGTGTTGGGGGGTTTGAATCCAGACTCCGGCCTTCCTGTGGGTAGTTTGCAGCCGGGTTGCATTTATCAAATATTTTTATAATTGCTAAGTATTCGCTGGCAAATTGAGTTTAGATTATGAAGCAACAATACCAGCTCTCCAGTGACAAACACGCATGTCATTTTTAACATTTTTACATTCATGTGGTGTCCCCATTTCGGACACAAATGGATATTTGTGTTTTTCACAGGATAGCGACGACATAAAACAATATCTAAAATTCATGTGCTGTGCAGTTGTTGTTTTTTGTTCACTTGAGGTTGCCATACACATTTTCTACACTGTAGCATCTGTGACTTTGAGTGTGTGTGTGTGGATGTGGGTTCAAAAGCCTGGTCTGGTGAGTGACATGGGAGTCGGCAAGTCACAGTGGAGTTAGCTGGCTGTTAACCGGATAACTGCGATGATGTCGATTATGAATGGTGAGTGACTGGGTGTCATTTTTAGCCGAAGAAACTCACGTATGCATGCGGTGCCTCACATGGGTTTGGTTGATGAATGTCAATAAAATGAAGCTTAATAAGCAGCGAGGGAGCCGTTTTACATCAATAACGTTCAGCGTGGACAGCAAACGAGAGTCAGAATATGAGCTTTCTCTCTTAAGTGCACCACAGACACGAATCTAATAAATATCTCCTTTGGCGGCACTTCTGCCTGGCGACAAGCTGGAACCTTCATGAAGGATCATCGTTCAGCTTTGTTAAAATACTGACAGCGCTCTCGGTATTCATGCCAGGGCAGGAGTTTGTGTTGCTTAAATGTGAGTGAAATCAACTACCGCTGTTACACAATTTTTATTGGGAACATTCTCTGCCTCTTCCTCTATAACGCTGCATCTCTTCCAGGAGAGCTCAGTGCTGCTAAAAAAAAAAAAACACATTTTAAGTGACACAGAAGTGTTTGTATGTCCAAAATATAATGTGATATTTTTTACTGGGGATGTCACCAGCCAAGTGCGGCGATCTACCGGCACTGCCGTGACATCATCTGGTTGTTTACGCCGACACGCTCAAACTTTCAAGGTTCACTGAGTGACCCCCACCCCTTCCTTAATGACACATCCCAAGCAGGATAAAGCGCCCCTCCCTCCGCTTCCCATCTCGCCTCATTAATGAGGAAGGGGCGTCATCTCTAAGCCCCCCCCGCACACCCACACCCAGCCTCCCTACTTTTGCATTTATACACACAGAGACCGCCGCCCAAGCCGTGAAAACACAGCTGCCCCCCTGTCATGCTGAGAAAAACACCCCGCGTGTGCCACGTCTGTTGTGGACTCTCTTACCCACCGCTCGCTTGACCCTCGTCAGCGGATTATTATTTACATTTCGTGTCGGTTGGATGGAAGAAAGCAAGGGTTGTTGTTTTAATGAAGGTCACCTACATGGATACAGTCAACCCCCGTTGGTCACAGGGGGGCAGGTTCCAGAGCCACTCGCAATAGGTGAAAATAAAAATGTGGTAGAGCATGTAAAAAAAATATTTTAAAATAGTTTGACCCCTTCCACTTCCCTTACCACTTTTCAAAGTTGTCCCGCAGGGTTCTATACTTGGTCCAACACATTTGAATATTCACATCAACGATATAACCCATGACAAGACCTCCTCCAGTGTCCCGCTTTGCCCTCAAACTCAAGTGTAGTACACACAAAATGGTTGCCGGGCAACCAAAGGGCGTCACACTGAGATTCGCCTCGACTCCCATCATGTATCGCGTTTATGCTCTGGTGTTTTGGTCTAACTTTAGCTCAGCTAGCCTGATAACCTCATTCTCTGCTCCTTTTATTCCTGCCTAGTCTTTTGATGGTGCTATATTTAGCCTGCATAAAGATGGAAGCTTGGCAGAAGGCGTGCACGGTCAGAATCTGGCATCTTCAAGCTATTGTTGCCATTTTCTCCTGAAAGGAGAAAGGGGGAAATCCGCCTGGCCGCACGAAAGGTCGTTCAATTTGTGACAACTGTAAATCTGGTGCTCGTGTGGAGGAGTGACACTGGTACTTGGATGTGGCGCAAGGGCCCAGAAGAGCCCAAATAAAGAGCCATTAGAAGGGCTTTCACTGGTAGGACTTGGAAGTATAAAAAATTTGGTTGATGTGTCGATCATGAGGAGACCCACGAAACAGAAATCTACCATTTTGTAGTCACTTCATTGTAATCGTTTGGCATTCCCACTGGGGGTGAAAGCCTGACTTGTCCCAACCCGAGCAGCCAGTTTTACCCAGGAATGTAAAATGTGGTAGCCATATCTATCATGAGGAGACCCACAAAAAACCTTCAAAAAAACATGCGCCGAAAAGACCCCCCAGGGAAGCGGACACTTTGAGCTCATTTTGGCCATTTCCCGGTGTCCTCAAATGACAAACCCATCCCAGTCCCAGAAGCCTCTTTTATTTAACAACTTGCTGGACATGTCTATCATAAGTTGACCCGCAATAAAAAAATAAAAAAAAAAAATCTCAAGATGCCATGCCAGAAAAGACACAGGGGGCCATTTTAGGGTCCTTCTGGACATTTCCAGGGGTCCTTCACGAAGTTGTGCGGTGCTGCAAGATATTGGGCAGACAGGCAGAAGAGATGCAGCCTAATGTTCAGTGAGGCTGAGGAACTATCTCTTCCACACGCCCAAGGCATCTTTGGCAACACGGGCTGCCTCCAATCTTTGGCAGCATGCAGCGAGTTATGCTCATCCTGCCTCCAATCCATTCATATATTTCACCCTTTAGCTTCCCCCCATCCCCACCCGGCAGGCGGCATCATCTTTTTGCTCTGAGTGTGACATTTAACCACGTGTGTGAGTTTGTCGTTTCAGTGCAGCTTTATGCCACCAGCCGCTATCGGCACCTAGCCTAAACTGCTAACACCGTGTGAGCTTTGGAGGTCCTGGCAGGAAACCACATAATTTCCTGAATCTGTCACCGCTCTAAGTTAGCAGTGGGGGCACCGTGATGATGAAGGGAGGATTTCATTGATGATTTGCGAAGTTGTGGCATTATGTGCTTATCTACCAAATAAATAAATAAATAAAAATAAAACACTATACAATCAACTCAACTCTTGTTGCAGCTTTCCAGCAACCACCTCCGCCATCTGAAGCCAGAGTGCACGTGTTGTTTTGGGACGGAGTGCCGTGCCTGTGCACAGAAAGACACGAGATCCATGATTCACATTTGATTGGATTATATTGAGTGTGTGCTCGGGGGGTGGGGGGGTGGTGTTGGGCATTGTGCGTTTTCATGGATCTCTGTAGGGCTTAATACTGATTGGTGCAGACATGGGAGTTGAGCTGAGTCAGTTGAGCTGGCCCCGAGGGCACATCATTTTTGTACAGCAGTGAGAAATAAAGGGGTTAGACTTAATTTGGGTTTTGGGTTATTGTTCGTTGGTCCTAAGGGTTGGATTTAGTTTGAGTTTAGGATCAGACAAATTTTGTGTTGGTCACATTTGAAATTCTTCATAATGTACCGTAAAGTACATTTTACAAATCATGCTGTGTGCAACACTCATAAATGTGCTCAATCGACATTGCGGCCCTTTTTGTAATTTTCCATTTGTAGATTGCCGAGCCTGCGCTAGCTAACGGAAACTGTGGTTTTGACTGTCATTCCAAGATAAGCTCTTCCGATTGCCCCTGAAACTGTTTAGCCAACGCGGACAATCTCAAAACAGCCGGCTGGATCTGACCGACGTTACTAACTGAAAGTCCTCAAATAAGAGTTACGTGGAGCCGCTTGTTGGCCGACCCGAAGAGGGTTCGTTTAAAGGGTTGCGGAGCCTGAGGCTGCCTGTGTCTGGTCTTTTAACTGTGTAGCCTCTTAAACCTCAAACAAGATTCCTTGTGATCACTCATCCTGTTTTCACCGCTGCGAGATTTAGCGCTCACAAAAGACCGCCAGTGCTACTCTCGCTATCCCTACGGTGCTATCTTGGGAATCGGAAGAAAGACCCAAGTCTCGGGTTCTCGATCTTTTCTCCATGACATCACATGTACGCGTTGCAAAAGATCCGACGGCACCACTCGTAAGGGAATCCTTTGATGTCAGCGATTAAGAAAAAAACCCTGAATGTCTATTCAATTGAATGAACATCTTAAACTCTGCCCCCGGGCTGGCTCCGCGCTGCTAATTGGTGGCAGCACTTCACATCAGCGTTTCTGACGATGCCTCAATCGCAACCATCTGGGTGTTGTAGTGCCTCAAAGGGAGGCAACGGGAACGTAAACAATCCCGGACAACTGTTTACTGGCCCCCGGTAGTTCTGAAATGAGTTTCCGGGATCTTCTTCCGACATCCCGCAGTGAGGAAGCCACTTGATGTTTGGTTTACGTTCTGGAGGTGACTTCCCCAGTGATGGGGGGCTGTGGCATGCCTCTTCTAGGCAGTCAAAGATTCTTGTTTCATTCTTAGAAGAGTCTCGCAGGGGGGCGGATAGGAGCGAACGTTTGAACAAGCTAAAAATCACGACACCTGCATTGTATGTGTACCCTTTAAGAGGCGTGGCCAAGTGAGTGATGTCAGGAATTTGGATGGCCTGTGAGTAAGCGTCTGAGTGCATGTTATGGAGTCTTTCTGCTTCAACGTAGTATATTCAATCGAAATACTGCGCCACGGCTTTACTGCACGAGGCGCAGATGAGGACAAGCTAAACGTGTGAGATTCTGGGAGAGAGGAGGTTAAAAGTCCATCCCGGATGAAGTCCTGCATTGCGGCCGCGCTCATTTCAGAGCGAGCCGCTGCGACACAACTGCAGAGACGAGCCCCTGGGAGGTACATCCCTCGCACCGCAGATGCAGACTTCTCTGTAACCATGGCGATGCCTCTCCCGCATTCAAATGGACAATACTTTTTCTTCCACAAAAGTTGCTTCGGAATATGCGATCAAATCATTGACATACGCTAATTGACGTACATCTCGGTGAAACAGCCGAAGCTGGCAGGGTGCCCGCTGGGCTCACAGATGGGTCTGGAGATGCCCCCAACGTCGCCCGTGCCTCCTGGCACCCTCCCGTCTGTCGGCGTGGCCTGGAGTAGCGCCACCACGGCATTGTTTGTGAGTCAAAGCTGAAGATACCAGTGTTGTGGGGTCGGGGTACGCTCCTTCAGAGGAACGCAAGATGTCTCATATGAAAGTTCTGGACTGTTTGCTTAACAACAACTGGAGCCTGGTCTGTGATCTCTACTGTGCCTGGAACAGTCAGGTCTGTAGCATCCGTGTATAGCAAGCCATGTGTAGCTTTTGCTCGCCTCACTGTCCCGGGGGGTTTCCAGGAATGCCATCCTCTGATATCTGCGGTATTAATAGACGGCATTCATTGAGCCGCACGGCGTGGAAGTGGAAACTGCGGCGCGCCTGGCATGCTGACCTCCGAGTGTCCCTTAGCTCGCAGCCCCTTGCGTGCCTGCCGCTGTCTCCGGGGCATGGGGTTGGGGGGGGAATCTTTGGACACAATTGGATTTGACAAAATGTGCCTTGTTAAGTTATTTCCTGAAATATCTTTGGCTTGACTCCATTCAGAATGCCGAAGAGTGTCCCTGAGTTTCATCTCAGTGTTGGAAAAAAAAAGTAATGTTGTATATGGGGCAGTTTTACGGTCCAAGGGTGAAAAGGTTGAAATCTTTCCAGTTTCCACATTGGATGGATACTGTAAGCCATGAATGAGGATGTCTCATACAGTGCTCTTTGTGCTCTAGTGTATGCCTCATCTGTGTGTACATGCTCCGAAGTCCTTTCCTCTGTGCTGTTTTGGTCCTTTGACTCGACATTCATACAAGGCAGCTCATTGTAGCCTTCCTTTCTTTTTTTCCAGACCACGAATGCTTGATGTGAGCCGCAAAGAAAGGCTCGTCAGCCGCGCCGCTCTCCGGCCGGCCCCGATTCAATTTCGGCAAAATTGTTTGCGTGGAACTGATAGGCCTCTTGTGTTGTGGCCGGCCAACTGCTGTCTGAGGTGCTGAAGACGGCCTTTTGTGTGGAGGAGGTCTTGTGAAATACTTATGAGGAAACACCCGGCGGGAGAGGGCGAGGCAGGCCAACGATGGTGGCACCTGTCGCATGTATACAGACGGACTCACGTTGGCTCAAAGGTGCCAGTGCTCGCATTCTCATCTGCGAGAATAGCACTCATTGAACCGTTTCAGGGACAGCGGTTACTGCAGTGGACAACTTAGCATGTTATCAGGTGAGAATTCGGGCCTGATTCTTTTGCAGTTGTACTGAAAGACTGAAAAAAAGTTTTCTCATGAACAGAGTCTGAAAGAACTGCCCGTTCACACTTAAAGTGTAGTTACACAGGGCTAGAGAGAGGTCCCCCCCACTCCGTTTTGTGGTGATGAGTTGAAACATGACACCGGGGGGGCTGCCGTGCCACATGGGTGCTGACATCAATTCACTTCTGTCAAAAAAACTCAAAAGAGTGACAAGGATTAATAATTCATAGATGAAGAGACCAATTATGTGAAGCATCCAGGCGGGGGGCTGTGGGGGGAGGGGGGCGAACCCCGGGGACCCTAATTGGCGCACCTGCTCCAGGTCCCCGAAGGGTCGGATGGTCGTATGGGTGTAAGTGAGTCCTCTTTTCTTTGTCTGCCGACCTCTAAACTCAGAATGCCAGCGGGACGACTCAATGGTGCTTTGCGCGTCACCTCATCATCCCGACGAGGACCCCGCCCATCTCGGTGGGAAACCCCTCCAAGCACCCCCCGCGCCCCCTCCTCTGTGGGCCCCTCAATGCTCTGTGAATGCCAGATTCAAATGAGTGAAAGTGATTTTAATGTCCAATCCCGTCCTGTGTTCTTGTGGTCATCTTTGGGGGCAAGTTAGGAATGAAAATGTGAAGGATTTTGTACTTCCGAACCCGCTCACGGACAGAGACTCGGCCTCGGGTGCGCATCAGCCCCGGCGTTGTCTATTTCGTGCCTCCTTCCATTTCATTTCTCCTTTGTTGGAGAAGCATTCCAGTCTGTTGGCCCGCACAATCGAGCCGACCATTTGCATATGAAAGCGGCCCAACAGCGGTGAATACCGCAGAAGAGAAAAAAAAAAAGAAAGAAAGGGAGGGAAGAAGTGTCATAAAACTTCCAACGCACTCGCAGGAAGAATGTTCGCGAGCCTCATCGTAGCACATGTGGCGGATATTTCCCTTTTCACCGTGATCCAAAAAGCACTGTCGTTGTTGGCGTCTTGTCTTCTTTTCTGAAATTGCTCAATGTTGAATCGCTCGATCATCGGTGTGATCGCAAAATTTGTAAACCGGATCGTGGAGCAGTGTTCCCACTTGACTTGACGAGTTTTTCCAAGTCCAAGCCATCACTTGCTGAAACACACTTTCCCCAAAGTCTTTCTTTGCACCTTTTCGCCTCTTTGAAATGTCAGATAACGTCACTTTGAGGAAAAACGATGCTCTTCAAAGAATACTTGCTTCACTCTATTGTATACTTTGCGTGTATACTGTAAAAAAAAGAAAATCATAATAATCTCAGGTACAGTGTGAATCATATGCCGTGACTGTACCATGTAGCATTAGCATTAGCCTCCCAAGTGAAGCTCAGCCCTACCTCCTGCGATAATGTTGACACACAGCCATCAAGCGCGTTTAACCTGACCGTGGATTAGACACAAGCAGGTCACACGTGATACCCCCGCTGGAGGAACTGGAAGAAATCCTCCTTTTTGGGAGTCGGGAGGGCTGGGGTGGGGGTGGTGCTTCGTCATCTGCGGGGGCTTGACGTAAATTTGAGCTCAGCAGTTCGGCTCGTGAGCAGAATGCTGATTCACCTCGTACTGTCACCGTAGCCCTCTTCCCCCTTCGTTTTTCCCCGCATGTAATCCCTCTGACATATGTGCATGAGTGGGAGTTGCAGCAAACAGAAGGCGCTTGCTTATTTGTAAAAAAAAAAAAAACAAATGTGCACCGCCGCGCCACCGCTGCCGCCTTTTGTCCTCGAAGCGCGTCGCCTTGGGAATGACACAGACCGGCGCTTCTTCCGTCATTTAGCGGCAGGAAAAAAATCTCCGGAGAAAACGCCGCACCGTGCATCCCTTTGGTGCAATGCAGACGTGTCGGGGAGGAGCTTCGACTGGCTCGACGTGTTACGTTGTCGTCTGAAAGCGCGGAGGTCCTCCTCTGCCCACCCCCCTCTCGTGCACACTTGTTTATCGTGCAGTTATCATATGGCGACTTGATTTTTTAATGCCCGGACATACAAATTTTTTTTTCCCTCGCAAAAATTTGGCTAGCTTCACATATGCCGCTGCTCAAGTGATGTGGGGTGGGGGGGAGGGTTGAGCTGGAGTCATGGACCACCTTAAAATCATTTTCAATCATCGAAAGGTGCCACTGATTTCTGATGTTTTGAATATATTGAATATATCAATCATGCATTTGCGGGGAACAGTGGAATTATGACTTTTATTCTTCATTTTTTTAATCTCCTCCCTTGGTGGCGCATCATTCACCTTCCGCGCTCATAATCTTCCGTCATTTGATGAGGCCTGGGGCTGACGTCACCGTTGTTTGGTGCCCTTCTGCTGTCCTTCCTCCTACACGCCCCCCCCCCCTCCTCCAGTCTGGTAAGATGGGTGGTGATTGGACGCCTGAGCACCAGAGCACATGAATGGACGCTGCTAAATCACATCCCTCCACTCGCTTTTGTCACCACGGTGTCGCCACACCTTGCCAACGGTGATGAATTGAGCCCAAAAGCAATCTGGCAGCCTCAGAAGTGGAGGTTGCCGGTACAAAATGGTGCCAAATGTTTTCGGGTGAGTAATTGAGAATCACATCCATCTGTTTCTTCCCGGCTTCCCAGTTGTGTTTTCCGAAAAAAGAAAAGCCCCCGCGTTATTGTGTCACCGAATGCCTCACCAGTGGTTGAGTGTTGATTGCGGTGAGTGAGAATGCACCAGTCACTCCCTTCGCCATGTTACTTGGAGGGGGCCCCCCCTCAAAAACAAAAGGAGGAGGGTGTGGACCAGAAGGAGGTCCATATGTTGAGGAGGTGCAAACAGAAGGGGAGAAGAGATGCAGCAGAGAAGGAAAAGATGAGGAGTTCTTATTGTTTCCATCTGGTTCCGGGTGGGGCTGCTGTAGAGTCTTCTAGTCTCTGACCTGTCAGCCAAATTTAGGGTTTTTTTTTTTCATCGGGTCATGAAAATATCCCAAATAATGGTGATCTAATATATTTTCCGAAATGGTTGGCAGCTTCTGCTAACGTTGGTGCTTAAAGTGTCGCGATGACTTTATGGTCGCACCGGACGAGCATTTTTGTCAAAGCCTTGTCCAACCTTGCAAACAGCTAAAGGAAGGAAACAGGCCAGCCAAACTCATATTCGCTCAAATTACTGGGATTTGGCTGCAGTAGCACAGTGGACTAGTGGTTGGCACGTCTGCCTCACACTTGAGTTCTGAGGTTTGGCGTTCGAATCTCGACTTAGGCCTTCCTGGATGGACGGTACTCCCGTATTCCAGAAACATACTTGTTACCGGCTTTTACCGTACCCCAATTGAGTCCAAGTTGCAAAACCAACTTTTTTTTTTTTTTTTAATGAAGCATTTAGAAAATAAATATTTTATCATTTAAGAGAAAAAAACATATTACAAAGTATGTTGTGTGCACACTCAAATGCAGTCATTCAGATTACAGTGCCTTGAGGTACTCCCAGTTGGCACTTCTAAAAAAAGATAATAAAAGTGTCACTGACAGACCCGAAGCCACACGGCCTAGAATAAAAACCAAACCACTTAACTCTTAACCGCGCTGTCCTTTATTATTTATTTATTTGGGGGGGGGCAGCTTTCTCCCACTCAGCTCATTATTGAATTAGGCAGTAAAACACAAGCTTGACGTTAACCGCACAGCGCATCCCCTGTTGGGCTGGACAGCAGTGAAGATCATCTGCGGGATGCTCCATCAGCAGCCATTAGGATCCCCGGCCTGGTTTCCATTTAGACGATGATGCCACTCGACGGGATTCTCCAGCGAAGCCTTCAGGTTTGGTGGAATGTAAAAAATCTTGGGATTCCCACGTGTGGTGCCGTACGGAAAACATTTCACCAACGTAAATGTTTGACTTGTTTAATGTTGGCGTATATTATCATTATTCTCCAACGAATGAAATGGCCTTCCAGTCTGAGGTTACAGCGCCATCTGTTGCTCTGGCATGCACACGACAGCTTGTGAAATGTCTCTTTACATGGACGGAGATGGAGAATTCCGGTGTAAAAATACACCCACCCCGTGTACGTAATGGAGTCAAAGCAGATTAGGAGTCCCTATTCATCATCCGGTATCAAGACTTTTATTCTTAGGTGATTGATGACCGGGGGTGGAGCTAAACAAGCCATGCGGCCGCACACATGCACAGATTCGGAGGCAACGTGCAACGCCGCATACCTCCTCGACGCACTTTATTCCGGGCCTTTCCACACTCCCAACATTCCAGCGTCCGTATCTCACCGTGAGCCCCAACTGCTTTCAATCAGTCGGGTCACGAGGCTCTCCAGATGGGCCTCAGTTTTGGGCGGGACTACCACAGAACGTGGTAGAAGGAGTCGAGTTGGAAGGGGTTTTGGGGGGGGGGGTGTTGATGGGGGCTCCACCAGTCAACATACTTGTGCCCCTCTTCTCCATTCTCAGCCCAGCCCATTCAGCTTGAATTGCGTCACCTTCCTCGGAGACCGGTGTTGGACGTCTGGCCACCGCGCACGTATTTATTTCTGAGCCTCACACTGGTCCAATTATTATTTTTATTATTTTTTTTACTAGCTGACATTTTCCACCGGTGCTTGTGTTTTGAAAAGACCACTGTGTGCTTTTTGGACATCCGCATAACAGGATGTGCTTTTTTTTTTTTTTTAAAGCCTGACGAAGAAGAAAAAAAAAATTAGGCCAGCGTTTGCAATTTAGCAAAAGCCGAGGGTCATCTGTTTTCACTTGGGCCGCTGAGTACTTGACACGCGGACCGTAAATAAAAATATGCATCTTTTTGGAGTCGTGAAGTGGAGTATTTCATCGTCGTCATGCTCGGCAGTCGACATGTCCTATCCGGTCATGACTGCGAAAAGAGGAGGGAGAACAAGGAGATATTGACTCCTAATGTGCTAACGCAATCAGTCCACGAGACTGTTAGCGAGAGGAATCAGTTGGCGCTGCTTCCCACCTCTCATCGAGGCCAAAATTCCACACAGCAGCATGAGCATTTCTGGAGTAATTTTGTTACTCTGGTTCTTTTCATAGCCGGAAATCCACTCTTTTGTCGGCTGGTTAGGACATAGCCTTCGATTCTTAATTTGCTCCACATTCCCTTTTGCTTTGACTTTGTTTGCGAGCGTTACCTGGCGACTGTAAAAAAAAAAAAGAATCTCCCCTTTCCTCCCTGTCGTCATCGTCCCCCTACTCTCTGTCGCGGCGGTCTCGCATTACGTGGTCTCATTCTCGGAGCGGAGACCCGCTCGCTTAGTCCTGAAGTCCTGCTGGCCGCTAGACCTCGGTTAAAAAGTTGCGTGGATTTGAGCGCAAGGCGCGAGTCATTCCTCGAAGCTCATCTTGGCACCTGAAACGTTGGGCTGGATGGTCGAGTCAGGTTGGCCGAACGATTCAACGATTTGAGCTCGTTTCATTCATTTTTGAAAGACGGAACCTCACACCAGAGGTTAATCAATCAGGCTAATCTGGTAGAGCCCCCCCGCCCCCCGTCAGTCTGATTGACTTTAATCCGAGGGGGATCCTAGATTTGTCACAATGTTTTTACTGTACCCCGCTTTAAGGGCAGCAAAGAGTGTCTTTTGAGCCTCCCCCCTGACGCCGTGGCGAAACAATCTGGTCAAAGGGATTGACTGAGTGCGGTTTGCTTAGTTTAGCCACTGATCTCTGCTCCGCTAACAGGATTAGAGTGGCTGCTCGTACCTCTACCCCTTCGGTGATTGCTGTGGACCTACCGGGCTAGCCCGCCCTTGTCCACTCTCGCTTTGTCCTCTTACCGATTTAACCTCGTCGGTTTGCTGAACTAATGAAGTGTATATTTATCCCGAGTTGTCAGTGTGTCATTTGACCTTTCTCGAATTGTTTAACCCAGAGGTGTCAAACATACGGCCCGCGGGCCGAAACCAGCCCCCAAGGAGGTTCAATCAGGCCCACAGGATATTTTAAAAGTGAAAACATACATCAAAGACACGGAATGAATATTTTAATAAGCTGCAATTCGTGGGTCATCTGCCAGGGGAACACTGTTTTCGATCAGAGTAGAAGACAGCATTGTTTTGATCAGAGAAGAAGACAACAGAAGTCTCATAGTCTGTCACTGAGATGGACGCACCACAGCAGTCAAAGCCAGCTACCTAATTGCTAGCGAAATAGCATTAGCATCAAAGCCATATTCCGACGGTGAGTTTGTTAAATGATGCATGATGAAGGCGGCTGAACTTGAATGTCCTGAGAAGCGACAAGCAAGGGTTAAAACTTTCGGGTTGAGTGGACGCTGGCGCGTTTGGCTGCCGCTGCTCTCCCACAACTTTGTGTTTTTACGACTGCTGTTTGTAAAGTGTCCTTGAGTGTTGTGAAAGGCGCTTCAAATAAAATGTATTATTATTATTATTATTATTATTATTATTATTATTATTATTATTATTATTAAAATCATGACCCTTTGCCCCCCGTGCTGCTTACGTAAGAAGCTGGCAGGTTCACGGCCTCCGTACTTTTGATCGCAGCGCTATTCTTCTCACGATGTGAAATGCCTCTCGGTTCGATCGTCTGACAGCTTCAGGGCAGGAAGCCGTTTTACTACCATGCGATGCGTGTATTTAATTGGGCGTAACGTTTTATCGCCAGCAAAGAAAAATGTTCTCAACTGGCTTCCAGAGACGGTCTAGGTATGTTTTTTTTAAACACATGTAGCCTACTGCAGGTGGCCAAGTGGAGATAAATGGTTGGCGTCCACCTGCTTGGCCTTTTGGTCTCTGTTCAAAAGTGTCTTGTTTGATGCGATGCACATGCGACACTTCCTCATGCTCACCGACGTGTTTGTTGCTGCTGGTTTATCAAACGTGGGGGCAACGTAGCTGGTTGATAGCATCTACTCACCCGCCAACAGATCAGAAACAGATTTTAATGCTTAATGGGTGGCTCTTGCTCGGTCAGGCCCACCGACAACCTCTGACGTTGACGCCTAGCAATCGCCACCCATGCCCTCCTCCCTTTCAGACCGGCGAGCGGCAGTCGGCGACGACGTGAAGCCATCTGTCGCTCAATCTGGATGCTCCGACGGCAACCCCCGGCCGGAGCTTTCGGTGTCAGTCGTGCTTTACAGTAACGCGTTACAGCGCAGGCCCGACGGTTTGCAGTCAAAACCTAGTTCGTCTCATTTATTTGTTCACCCAAAGAAAACGGGCTTTGGAGGAAGATTTTCGAACACCATCCATCGTAAACATTATTGGCTGTGTCTGTCACACTATTTCACTCGCATAATACTGACTAGGGACCGACTGAATTACCCCGGCGATGTTTTTGGTTGGGGAGGTAGTTCCTGTTTGATTCAATCAGAGTATGACAACGTCAGACAAGATGGCGGCGCGGGCACCCGCAGCGGCTCCTCTTGTTGTCTGTTGTCTGTTTAATCCATTATCTGTTGTAGTCTTCAGAACAAAGAGGTGACAGAGGGGTGATTTGTAACTAAACCAATAAAAACAAGGGAAACATGACACGGCTTTTCAATGTCATATGTCGGGCCTACAATAAACCAAGACCCCTTGTCGAGTTATTTGGAAAGCTAAAGTTACATCATCATCTCTTGTCATGTGTGTCACAAAAGGCGGTCCTTGAAATGATCAATATTCGGACATGTTTTGCAGCAGGACATTTTCGACCGAGGAGTTTCCCAACCCGTCTAACGTAAACTTGAACCCTGCTGGGTCTTGGCGGTCTCCCGGACTAACTCCTGGAGAAAAAAAAAACAAAAAAAAAAATTCCAGAGAACCACCAAGCTGTTGCGTGCTCATCGCAAAGATGTCTTGTCTTCAGCTCGTCTGCCGCAGGTCCTCGGTTGCATAACCGTGTTCTGCTGGGAGACACATGGCAAGCAGAGTGCACAGGGCCGAAAAGGGGGGAAAAAAAAAAAAGCAACGATCGTTGTTCTTGTAACGAGCGCCTCAAGTCAACCGTTAAGACGGACGACTCAATGAATGCTTTGATCCAGCCAGATTCCTCCACGAAGCGCGCTCTCAGAATGTAACGGAAGATGTCTCACGTCCGACTTTTTGAAAGCGTTGAGCCTGGCCGGCTCGCTGAACGTCACCGCCCAGCTCAAAGGCGACATTCTTTTCTCCTCATCCACTTCAGGACATCGCCGAATCCCCCAGAGGACAGTGACCATTGGTTCTCCACTTTCTATTTCCAAGAATCTGAAGTCATCTTCTCCAACGCTCAACAACCGCTTCTTAAACACCATCATTATGTTCCCATTTCCACCAAAGCCCGACCCTGCCGTAGCGCTGCGATGTTTAGATTAAATCCCGACGTTCCATAACAGAACCGTGACATCATCGGCGCGGGGATCCGACAATCAGTGGCCTCGTCGTCGCAGCTGTCCGCGCTTTCCCGAGCGTCGACTCGACGGACTGTGATTTGATACAACGGCATCCAGCTGTGTGGGGGCGGGGCCACGTTTCCGACACGTTTCCACGTTTGTTGTGGAATGCGGCAATTTAAGTCTTTGCTCACCAACACAAGCACCCTGGCCCCCAAAATTCTGTCTTGCTACCTCTGCGACGCCAATTGAAGGGAAAATATGGACTGTCATTCCCTTCAGCGTGTCAGGAATATTCTCCAAAACTTTGTGATCCCTGGAAACCTTTTGGATTTTTTTGTTTTTTTATTTACAGGGGCCGTGACTTTTAATTTATGACCGGCTCCATCAAGATGGATACCGTGGCTGGTCCTCGCCGTCCTACAGTCACCAACGTCAGGTTTGCAGGGACCGAACGTTGAAATGATTTGCAAGATTTTGCCACTGAGTCACGAGGCGCACAGTTAAGGGCGCCCTGGAAAAAGGGAGGGGAGTCAAGGCTCACCCTTGGATTGATTGGAAATGGCGCTTCTACAGTTCTCCAGTCTCCCATTCCTGTCACTCAACACGCTGCTTTGTAAAAGTGGCATCATTTCCACGTGCGCCCATCGCTTACGTTCCATCAAGCAGTCCAATTCAATCACAATAACGGTAGACACAAATGAGCCGGAGCCTATCCTAGCTGATCATAGACGAAAGGCGGAGTACACCCTGGACTGGTCACCGGCCAATCGCAGGACAACGGTAACAGTAGGAATGCAAAAAAAAAAAATGTTCAAAAATAAATCTCTGCTGGATTGTCGTGCTTAGTGGAAATAATGTTTGTGTTGGACGAAGGGTGTGTCCCACAGAAGAGAATTTCTCCTAACCAACTCCAGACCAGTTCGCACCACTGAAACCGAGATGCAAATCCTATCCTCAGGGTGCGGACGGTGTGACTCTTCGTAAAAAACTGTCATGAGAATGGCAGCTGCTTGCTCGCCTTGTTGGGCTGCACGCGTTCTTGTCAGCCGGCACACATGAGGGATGTGAACTATGGGAATGCCAGACGTGGCCAAAGCCCGCTCGCTCTCGGAAGAATGTTTCAAGTTCCGTGTGTAGTGTATTTTGGGGTGGGGGGTGTTCATCTCTCCCGTCCTGTCTGAATTTTTCAAATGGCTACTGTGAATATTTCACAGAGCAAAGCTGAAAGCTGCGAAATGAGATTCCTGTTTTGGTTCTTTGGTTGCGCGAATAAGCTGTCATTTTGTGTTATTATTTTTTTGGGAAAACAGATGACGTAATTCTCATATTGGCACGTTCGTACCGCATTTCACCTGTTCAACCGAGTTGACTTCTTACCGTAAGCCTTTTGCAAAAGTTGCAATAAAGCCCGCCCGACACTTTGAACCAAAATTGATTGGCTGATAAACGGCTCCTTTTGTCAGGCATCTTGACAGCTTCGTCGAGTTCGCATCTCCGGCTAGGCGCCATTTCCTCACTTACATCCGGCAGTTATGCAGCAAGAATGTGTGTTCCCCTCATCCTCTTGAGTGTACGGTGGTCCTACCTCAAACCTCAGCCGTTGATTTTTCCTAGCTCGTCTTACACTCGCTCTGTATAGGCTCTTTTATGAAACCCGTGTTGGCCCAAAAGGAGTCTTTCAGAATTTCAACGTTTATATTCAAGATGGGCTGCATGACAGTCTATAACGACTCTGCGTCTTGAATCAGGTGTTTGTCTGCATACTTCGAATTGCCGAAGTCTCCAGACGTGGGCGGCGTCTAACGGAGCTTGAATCCTACCTTTGTTTGTTTTGGTTTTTTTGGGAGGTGGCACCGCAGACCCATCAAATCCCAACTGGTTTGCTTTCCCAAAAATGTTATTTTTGGCTTTTGTTGCGTCTGAGTTTCAATGTGTGAGTCTCATACCAACAACCACCATCTGGACAAGTTGTGTGAGAAGCTCCCTTATCGATTTATTTCAGTGATTCGGTGTTGGTCTGGACCTCTCAATCGTTTTGGACCGCTGTGAGAACACGTGCTGTCGTGCAGTCGTGTATTTGTGTGTTGATGTTTTTCTTTTCATGAGGCGTGGCCTTAGCGAGTGACATCGGGAGCATTGATTCCAGCACAGATTGGCAATTTTCCACTTGGTAACATCTGCACCACGCTCCTTGCGAGTGTTTTCATTCTGCAGTTGTGTTTTTGGCCGCTTGTCTTGCTCAATAAAACGTCTGAAAGTAATCAAAGCTGAAAGTACGACCTCTCACTCCCAAAGACGTTTTTAAACGTCTTTTCAGACTTGGTCTAGAATTGGCTAGTACTGAATGAGTTAAAAGTCAACCAAGCTACGTCTCGTACATTGAAAAAGTCGCAAGCGAGGGTACGCGTTAAGTCGAGGTACCACTGCACCAATTTTAGGTGTCTTGAGTTGGGAACTTCACAACACCACAAAGACGTTTTTCTTTTGTCGTTTGAGAGCAGCTGTGCACGAGTGAATGAGCCGGCGACTGAATGCTTGATTGGCAGAAGCATTTGTGTGGCTGGAGTCAGAGGTCGTCCGCGTACAATTGTCCATACCGGGCAGAGATCCGTAACTGTGGATCTCACTCATGTGTGCAAGGTTCATGCAGACACCCACACACACAGAAACACGTACCCTTTTCCTCCGCTCTGTTTTTGGGTGAGCGTCCAACCCAAATTCTCTGCAACCGCGGTGGAGGAAATCCCCTTTCTTCCCACCCCCTCCACCCCACCACGATATTGGATGGTATGTTTCTTTCTGCGTGCAGCTCATCTGGTCTCCACAGCAAACTGTGATCCGTCCAGTCTTGTTTTTGCCAATGGAATCGATGTGACGCACGGGCTCGTTAAAGCGCCGTGGACAGGAGGCACGGGGAGTTACAGCGATAACATTTCGAGTTGTTGGATGGTGACTCATGTTTGAGTAGGACGCTTGTCAGAATGAAAACACAGCTGGTGACATGTTCCTCCTCCCGACGCCAGGACGAGGCGGTCCCATTGTGTTTCTGCAAAGGATTCAGTCGTAGAGGGGGGAAAGTCAAGAAGTACCCACTGCAGGCGTATTCACGGCAACTCACTAGACATTGTGTTGCTCCTTCCCGTGTGCCTCGGCCACTAACAGACATAAGGACGTACGTATGATGATATACTGCTAATTAACTCATTCACTCCCAAAGACGTTTTTATGTCTTTTCAGACTTGGTTTAGATACTGAATGAGTTAAAAAATCCAAAGAGAAGGTTGGAAAGGTCAACCTGAACTCAGTGGATTTTATTCATTCATTTCAATGCAGAAAGTTGATTTGAGATACCGTTTTGAGTCATCTCAAGTCCAGTCTGAATGAAATTCGTAAACCAAGGCGCCGCTGTACTCCATAATAAGCTCTCCGCACCTCTCCCGTCGACCGTGGGATTTGCGTCCATTGATCGTACCCTTCTGTGTGAAGACAGGCTTTTCTGGGTGTGCACTGACGCTGGGCACATAGCGGGAACAGTCTGGTGGCCGGCCCTCATTAGCCGTCCCTTTTGTTACAGTAAGCCTCACCTCGCGGAGGCCAGATGCAGCGTGTCCAGATTAGATCCCACACCCACTAGGAGTCTTGAAAAGCCACCCCTGAATCAAGCCTAATCCCCGCAGCAAGACTTTCTCTTGTCTTCATCTGCTTTTTCTCTCTGCGGCGCACAGCTGCAGATGCATATGTTAGTCACAGACAAGCCGAGGAATTGGTCATTTTAGCTTTGAGGGCTCGAAACCCCAGAGGCAGGTCATGCATCGGTAGCAGGGCCATCAATTGAGACTTTTATTATGGAAAACAAAAATCCCGACTCACCT
>CAAKHF010024452.1:74712-96782 GCA_901007745.1 Hippocampus kuda | reverse complement strand
ATCCCGACTCACCTGAGAAGCTGATTATGAAATATAATGTGTGCAGATCGCGAGAGATTGGTTTTGGTCGTCGAATTTGGCCGTAGCAAGTTTTGCTCAGGTCAGCCGATCAGAAGACGGAAAAGTGAAAAAGGGAGAACCAATTTGAAATTTACTAGGTTAAATAAACAGTCCCAAGTTATGATATACTGTAGTCAAAGTCCCATGGGCCAGCATGACTGGTACTGAAAGCCCTGGGCAGATTACATTGGCATGGCGACACATAGACGCTGAAATCTGATTAGACAAAAAAATGTAACATGTCCTGGAAGCTTTCCAGCCAAGAGAAAGTCTCGGAACTAAAGAGAATAGACTGTTTGGGAGTAACTTTGACAATTTACAATTGTAAGAATCACATATTAGATTTGAGGTTGTGCTTCTGATAGTGTTTAGGCCAACAGAGAAGCCCCATAATCAGATATTTACAGATTTGTGAGGGGTGTTTTGCATTATTACACAAAGCAGAGTCACAGATAATCATTTAAAAATGTTCAATCTGGTTTTCTTCTTCGAGATGAGTTCCGCTACTCTGATAACTCCATTTGGTGTTTGTTTGAAAGGCCGTTCCAAGCTTGTCAAACTCTGAAAAGGTATTCCGAACTTGTCCTCGGGAAGACTCGCTCCAAAATTTTGGAGTGTGTCTGTGCGGAATTTTTTTCTCCATTTAACCAGAAGAGTGTTTTTGTTTAAGGCAAAATATGGCTCAGTTTCTTTTTTTTTTTTTTTTTGTAGTTCATCCCTGTGGTGTTTAATATGCTTCTTCCACAAAAAACAAGCAAGCAAACAAACAAAAAAAAACAACAAAAAAAGCTTGTGTATTTCCCCTGTGTTGTCTTAATTTTGACACAGCTGCAGTCTGCATGTTGTCTTTGGCCCTGCCGCTCGTGTTGCGGTCATTTACAGAAAGATCAGGCAGGGATTCCAGGATCCAAACTGCACTGTTTTGGGTCTGACCGCAAGCCGGACCCCGTGCGGCGCGAGATAACAACGAGGGAGTCTGACGAGACCTCCCAAAAAGTTGCGACACCAACTTGAATGTGTTGTTTCTGTTATTCGGGGGCGACAGCCCCGCTCACCTGGGGGTGGGTCGCAAGTTGCCTCGCAGCGCTGCGCTCTCTCGTTATTTATTCTGCGCGATCGAGCTTTTCTTGGCCCGTGCTTTTACACCTCAACGGCATCCCATAAAGTTTTTCAAAGAATTTGAACAGCTGGTGTTAAAGAGCCGCAGACATTTTTACTGTGCGTTGAAACGCGTCCTTCCGTTATACTTTTTAACCCGTCGCCGTGCTCGTGACAAATTAATATACACACCGGTGTGTTTTAATTGCCTTTCAACATATTCCAGACTCTTTCGGGCTGCATTATCTTTGAGCGCTCGTTGCCATGACAGGTCGCCAAACAGGCCGAGTCTGAAGAGTGATTCAATTAAAATAGTCCAACTCAACTCTTGTGCTTGGACAGTGATGAGAAGTAACAAATATTGTACATGAGCAGGTTTCCTGTACATTACTTGAGTATTTATTTTCTTCCTACTTCAATACCTTACGTTTGAAAACAGATGTCTGTCCTTTCAACTATTTGTCAAAACAGGAGTGTTTTATTTTTTTATTTTTTTATCCTTGACTGAGAGCAACAGCAAAAAGGCGTACATAGAGAGGGTGATTATGGTCTTTGGGTCTTAAACTAAAAAAAAAAACAAAAATAAACAGCAAATTTCTTACACTGCTACCTGGAAAGAAAAGAGCATCAAAAAAGCTAATTTAGCATTTACTCTTAGCTAGTTCAGTGTTCACCGAGCTACGGGAACATGTTTAAAACATAAAAATTGAGTCAATGCTAGCTAGTAGAAGAGAACGTATGTTGTAAAAACTGGTTTTGTACATTACGGACAGTGCAAATAAAGTTTTGCTTTTGTACCTTTACGTACATTTCAGATTCTGTACATGCTAACTTTTACACTTGTCTCGTGTGGTATTTTTACACAAGTATCTGTACTCCTGAAGTACTTTTTTTGATAGCACTTAGCCAACAGTGTTAACTAGAATAGCTAAGATGACCCCAATGATCCGAAAAGCTTTAGCAACCCTTTTGCCAGGGCATTAAAACATGACCTACTTTTCCCATTTGTAGCGTAAACAGACAGCGGCCACATCCAAAACACACACACGCACGCACACACACACACTTAACTTTCTGCTGTGCATTTGAACTTGGAACCAATTGCAGTCCATCCTCACCTCCAAGTGTGTGGTGCCCATTCAGTGGAAGCTGAAATGCAACCATGTCCACTAACCGCTATGGAATCACATGGAAGTCAGCGGTCCAGTGGCTGATAATTGTTGTGATCGAGTTTGTTGCTCTGACAACGGTGGGTGTCATATTTCTTAGCGTCGGCATAGCTAAAAGCGACACTAGGGGAGTTTTCTGCCATAAGACTCCTGCTGATCATGTGTTTCGGATTCGACAGAATCCCCATAAACTGACAAAGTAGCGCGGTGGCTTCTGATTGGAAGTGCTCATTGTGAAATTTGCATTAAAAAAAAATGGAAACAGCCTGTGGTGTTTTTCCAAATTCCTTTCTGAATGCAGCAGTTCCAAAAGAAAAAAAACAACAACATTCTTTTGGGTCTAAATCCCGCTAAGATGACAGATGGGCCTTTTTCTATTTCGACCGTCTTTTCCATAAAGAATATCACGTGCTATTTCAGGCCCAATGCGGGAACCAGATTCCGCTAAACCAAGCTCTGCGAGGGGAACATTCCACCACTGGGGTTCCTGTTGTTGTTGTTCACGGTCACGCCGCCGTCTCAAATATTCCCCTCCAATCGAAACACAAACGCTTTTTACATTCGCACCACATATGCTAGCGCTAGGCTAAGCAAGTCGCCAAACCGCAGGGCTTGTTGATGGACGCGCGTTGGCCGCAGTTGAATCGCAAGCCTGTCCCCACCGCGGCTGTTAATTACAGCGGGGCCGCGGGGGAAAGTGTGATGAAGCGTCACGTCGGATCCTTTGGGCCAGCGGAGAGGGGAAGACCCATCTGCTCCAGTACTATCGGTCCAGTAGCAAGCTTCAACTTCAAAGCTAACCCATCGTACTGTTGATCAACAAAACTCGTTTGTCACGGCTTCATTGAAAAGCATCGTAACATTTGTAGATCATTACATCCCTACGAACACATTCTCAATCACAGCTTTTTTTTTTTGTCCTGTTGTTCATGACTGAATTTCTCAATCAAACGCAGAACCGACGTCGTGAAGCTTAGCTCACGCTAGCCTAGCTAAACGACCGAAATTGGTTCATTCATGTCGCTTACCTGTCTGCGTTAGCTCGATGTCATAGCCGTCTCGTACCTATGAGTTGAGTTGTTGCCATTTTGCTGTGTCACAATTTTATTGCAACATCATCCTTGAATACAAATTTGAACTTTATGGTATTAATTGATTCCCACTGAAGAGTGATAAAAGCATCTATTTGGCAAAGGTAAAGAAGCATTTCCGAGTTAGCAAAACTCTTCTACCAATTACAGATGTGTTTAGTTGTGTCTGTACAAAAAAAACGTACAAAATAATCTTGGTCGGGTTGAATCTTTTTATTGTATTGTGCCGTTACTAATTCCACCTGTGTCGGTCTGCCTGTAGCGTCAGGACCGGGAGTGAGCGATGTGGAGATGGAGGAGACAGGAAAAGGAAAGAGGCAGCCTGAGTGTATGCGAGTGTATGTTTGTGTGTGCATACCTCAAGAGTTGTGTGTGGCCAGTGGGTGGGTGCGTCAGTCAGCCGTTCAGTCGGTCCGTCCCGGCTCTGCGCAGCACACTCGGCTGCTGAGTGGAAGCATCAGCATGTGTCTGCGGGACGTCCAGAGGAAGGAGCTTGAGGGAGGATGGACTAGCTAAAGACGACCGGGATCGTATTTTTGGATACATTTAATCCTACCACGTCGACTTGGCTATGCCATGCTGGCCCAGAGGAACGGGCTCCCCGCGGGCTGCAAGCCGGTTCCTCTCCGGGATCTCGCCGACTTGAGGGAGGTGGACTCCGAGGGCTGCTGCT
Organism: Hippocampus kuda; assembly: GCA_901007745.1. Classification (NCBI taxonomy): domain Eukaryota; kingdom Metazoa; phylum Chordata; class Actinopteri; order Syngnathiformes; family Syngnathidae; genus Hippocampus; species Hippocampus kuda. The sequence continues at coordinate 92,691 of CAAKHF010024452.1, read as the reverse complement.
CCCTCTCGGCGTCGCCCTCCTCCGGAAGGTGCCCCTGGGCTCGACTAGCCGGCGTGGACTGCTGCTTGTCGGAGCCGTACTGCCTCTGGTTCCAGCTTTTGGCCAGAGCCTACTGGGGCGAATTAGAATTGGGTCTCAAGAGTTCCACCCGTGGCATCTCCTGGGCTCGGCTGCGGGAAGCCTCCAGGAAGAACTGCTTGCGATCGCGGGTAAGCCGCGCGGGAATCTGAAAGCATCCCTCTGCGATTTGACATTGCGAAGGAGGCGCGAGGCAAAAATTCCTGGATGTGTGCTTACTTGAGGCTTTGAGGAACACTCCGGCGTATAGGTTTACATCGGAGGCATTCAGAGGGGAGGAGACTTTGTTGTGCTGTCTGAGGAATTTTCTGTGCGTCATTCCGGTCTCTTGTGGCAGCGCAGTCCCGCTTTATTGACCGATATCTTTAATTGTGGGTTCATTTGGTTGCACTAAATGACACCGGAAAAGCTCAACAATGCATCTTCTTCGATCTAAAATGACCGTGCTTTATATTCCGTTGGGGCTGGAAGCGAGTCAGTCATTGTTCAAGCTGTATTTCAAGTGCCTATTTTCCTGCGATAAAGTGAATGCCGGTGACTAATGTTAAAATGTCTGCGGTCGGAGAGCTTTGGAAAGGAAAAGTGCGAGGGAGTCGCGAGAGGTAGATGGATGACGTCAGCCGCTTCGGGGCTGACTCAGGCTAAGAAAAACATACTTTTGGGGTGAAAGTGGACCAGCGCTGACATTCACACTCAAGTCACAACACTGCCCTCATATAGATGACGACGTGCAAATCGGTCGGGTCCATGCTACCATCCTAGACCCAACCCAAAACATCTATCGTGAACCTTATTGGGGTCAGGTTCCTGAACTCACCTGTGATGTAGGCACCATCTATGTATTTTTTTTAATGATTTTACCCTACCTACACGCTTCCAAAGCACCTGTTCTCTCTCTCTCTTGCTATCAAGAAATCTTATCACATCACGTTAGCGGAAAACGAAGACGCCTCTCTGGCTTGCGCAGTTCTCCAAATAAGAAGCCCAGCGTGCTTGCTTCAAGATGTTTATTGGTCACTCCCAGTTGAAGTGTATTGTAGATTTCGAGGAGGCAAAAGATAATCGACATCGTATCTTCAAACAGCGAAATGTTCGACCCCAAACCACATCGTTTCATCCAACCAAAGTCACCTAGCTTAATGCTAACATGTCATGTGAATTGTCAGAGATGGGCTAAAGGAAAGTTTGAAATGACTGCCTCTTTACGACCTATTCTCACAGGCATTTATTCTCCGTTCTGCGAGAACAACAACAAACCACCGCAGCTTTTTCGCTGCCTCTTCTTGCTCTTAATGACGCTGCTTCTCTCCCAGTGGCGCTCAGTGACTCTTCTTTCATAATTCATCACATTTGCTATACGGAGAGACCCCCTAAGCTTCACCGAGCCAAATAGCTCATCTCTTACATAATACGCCGTTCATTTTTTTTTTTAAGCCTGAAACCAAACAAACGGCAGAGCGAGATGACGTCAGCTGAGTATTGCTGAAGATTTCAGCCGTCAGAGCGTGAAGCCCACACCCATCCGTCTCCCAGAGGACCTCCGACATCTGCTCCTCCCAGACAGCCCGAGCGGGAACTCTGGATCGAAAAGCCGGGCGGTGGAGAGGATGTCATTGTTTTGGAGTCAGACTGAGGCTTTTCTTGTAGATGCGAGACTCTCGGCTGATCGTCATGATGTTAGCTTTAGCCGCAACAGCTAACTGCGGCGCATATGTCCTCCTCCATCATTATTTTGTTGATGGATGTGACGTAAATGTCACTCTCGGGATTAGTATTTAAGCATTATGTAAATGAGACAACTCACAACATCATCATTCGGGCTCCTGGCCACGTTCCCAGAAGTAAGCAGACTCCGAAAAAGATTGACGTAGTCGAGTCATTTCTCTCTTGGGGCGGGCAGGCGGTTCAGATGTGCGACTGTTTGTACACAAGTCATTAAAAAGTCCAAATTTCATCTTAAAGTTGCAGTTCGGTCTGACGTCGGGCACGCACACGTGCATCGCTCCACGCGTTCGCGTTCAAGCGTTGTTGTCGCCCCGCCCGAGTCGCTGTAGGAATGCGTGAGATAAGTCTCTCATCAGCCAAAAGCGCCGGAGAGCCCCACAAAGCCCCTGAATGTGCAATAACGAGAGCCACATGTGTGCACGTGTGAAGCCCGAGGCAAAAAAAGCGAACAAAAAAAAAACAAACAAGGGCTAAATGGCGAGGTTTATTATTTTGACAGATATTGTTTTCTCCAAGTCCAATCACGGTTAAGAAATACAACTGTGCGTTTGTGTGTGTGTGTGTGTGTGTGTGTGTGCGCGTGTGTGTTTGGCCTCATCCCCGGAATGCCAGACATTCCTCACCAAGCGCAATGACGGATGTTGAGCGCCTCTTGTCTCCATGTCCATCTTAAGAGTCGTTCAAGTCCACTTGGAGTATCAAGCACTGTGTCTGAATGACAGTTGCTAGCGTAGCGGCGCAATAAAGTCTTCGGGGGGGTTTTTTTCGGGATGCCCAATAGTCTACTTGACGTCAAGATGAAGCTCCGCCTTTTGAAGTTTGCTATTCCCAAACTCACAATTATATTGCAGGTATTTGTTTTCGGAAACGAATCGGCAACTTGGGCAGGTTTTGGTAACGTACATTGCAGGTTGGGACGAATATGCTTTGCTACAAAAATTTATTCATTTCTTTTTTTTTCTCTCTCTTTATTTTATTTATTTATTTATTTATTTTTTTTGAGAATTGACCACTGACTTTTGTATTTTATCCAGGCCAAGCAGAAGGATGGGCCCGACCACAGCGATAAGTCGGCCGTGGTCTCCCCCGGGCCGGAGGAGGAGCCGTTCTCCTGGCCCGGTCCCAAGACGCTTTGCCTGCGCCGGACCTCTCAAGGCTTCGGCTTCACTCTGCGCCACTTCATCGTCTACCCGCCCGAGTCTGCCGTGCACAACTCTCTTAAGGTAACGGGGAGCTTTCGTAGTGAGGATTGTGACCGCTGAGCTTAGTGTGTCGCTGTGTCATCAGCAAGCTGCAACACATAGACTGGAAGAGTCACAGAAAGGCATAGAAGTGGGCGGATCAAACACCTGTTGTGATTTTTTATTTTTTTTAGCAGTCATCAACTGGTGCCAAAAGTTGTGAAACGTTCAACAATTCAAAAGTTTAGAGACGGTTGAATTCAGTTCACCTGTCCAAGTTATACCGCAACTTTAGATTCATTCTAAAATGTGACCCCAAAGCCCAATATCCCAAATTTTTTTTTGTCATGACATGAGTTGGAATGTCTACTTTCAAAATGGGTTGGCGCGAACTAACATGGGTCACTCACAAGTTAAGGTGGCCGTCTTATTTCATTTTCCCCGAATGGGAGCAAAAAAAAGGAATTCCCGTTGACAGGACGCGGAACGGGAACAACAACAAGGCTATGTGACAGAAATCGCTAGACTTAAGTAATGGCATGCAGATGGGCGGAACGGCAGACGGGACGGAGAGCCGATTGGCTGACGGGAGCAGGTGGAACTAATGACACGGACAGACAGGAAGTCCCGCTGACAAACAAGGAAGGAATGCTCCCAGAACAACACACGCATCGCTTGATCTTTTCAACGGCTGCCAGTCTGTCGTGTGTCCAATTGAAATCAGGCATATTGTGCTCTTTTTTTTTTTTCTTGTCACAATTTAAAACAGTTCTCCAGAGCGGCTTGGAGGATATATGGTGCGACTATTACGAAATCTTCCCATAAGACTTACAAACAGATCAAAACGACAAACACTCGCAGGCTTTTCGACACCCTCCGAAAATAATTGCCTCTGTCATGTTTTGACCAAAGTTTTCAGATGACTCCATTTCCCCACTGAAATTAAATTATTCAAATAGAATATAAAATTCCATTTTTGGTTGGGTCTTTTCTAAAACCATTGTGGGGAATTCAGTGCCGTTCAAGAAACTCCACGCAGAATCTACAGAAATACACAAATAAGACGATTTAAAATCTGACACATCATACCTGCAGTCCTAGAAGAAAAATACAGAAATATCCAAAATAAAATATAAAAATAGTGGGTGAAAAATACACAAAGAAAGATGCACAAATATAACTGAAATATTAGAAAATAATACAGAAGTATAGAACTAATATTGACCCTTGCAAAAAAGACAAAAATTAATTTAAGCAGTGACTTAATCGAGTACTAAGAAGGGCATGCAGAGGTCTCTGCTTGATCCCACCCGGGACGACGGCCAGTCGTCCTCTTGATCGCCCGTTGCCAATCTGCTTTTTTTTTCCTTTTTTTTTTTTTTTTTTTGAGGTACTTATCCTGATGTGCCAGGCAGCGTTCGGCTCCACTGATGCGCAAAGGCTATAAGTTCATAAATAGGCCAAAGCTTCAATGGGAACACGTCACTGGCCTCTGAGGGGTCTTTTAGTGGCCACATGCCAAGTCCAAACTCACGCCAAGTCCGAGCTTGATGAAATGAAATGAACTTTATTACCTACAGCAGGCGAGGGCGAGTTAAAATGCGTCCACTTCGAGCGAATTTTTTAAGGATGGGAGATGGGAGCCGTGGATTTGGGGCTCATCTCAAAGGCAATCAAAAAGAAAATCCGGGATGTGCAAGTGACTGCGGGCTTTTTCTCAACATTGGCTTAGGGTGGTGATGTTTTTATTGTTGCATTGGCAGCACTTGTGTCGCCACACACTTTGACAAATGGGCTGTCTTCCTCAAGGGACGCAGGTAGCGCTTTGTGTTTGTGTGGAGCGGAGGCCTGTTTTGGGAGTTTAGTGGCGCTGCCGTTCTGCTGAGTGAGGGGAAATGGTCGCATTCGCCCAATGAAAGGAATGGCTGTGTTGCTCTGGCTCGAGTTTTACGATGTTGTTGAACTTTACCGTGTTTTTTTGAGAGGTAATAACACTAAATGGAGATGAAAAAAAACCCACTCATTTTTTCCCTCTCTCTGTTTTCTTCTCTAGGATGAAGAGAATGGTAGCCGAGGTGAGTGTGAAAAAACTGTTTTTAAGGAAAAGAAAGACGAAAATGGATGGAAAAACTCATAACACAAATATTCGGGGGGGGGGGGACAAACACAAGCAATAATAAAATATATAAAACAATTTTTTTTCCACATGAGTTCCACATGAAAAATGTACAAATGTGGCACAAAAAAAAAAAAACATTACACGGATTACACGAAAACAGAAATTAGGGCAAAAGACAAATGTTAGATTTTACAAACAAAAAAAAAGAGAGAAATTGGAACGACAAAAAATATTACCTGAAAACAGACAAACAATAAATAATATATTGCAATCCATAAATAAGCAAGTAAAAAAAAAGCAATATGTCAAAAATACGCAAATATCGAAAAATAATTGATCGCCAGCTAGCTAGATAGCTCTAACTAGCTAAATAGATAGATATTCCTCCTGTGTGTGTGTGTGTATATAATTTTTTTTATGTGAGCAGTATTAAACGAGGAGTGACAGTCGATTAGCTGCACGGCATTCTCACACGCCTTCTTCGTTACGGCCGCAAGATGCATCCAATTAAATCTTAGTTGCTTGTCGCTTCTGCCAGGCCCGCCGTCCAATATATTCCCATTCGCGCCCTGTCTCATATATTGGCTGATTTCCCTCGGGACGCTCCACTGTGCAGACTGTCAACAGACGCGTCCATCATTCAAAGCGAGTCAGACGGACGGGCCTGTCACATCCTCAACGTTGCCATTTCTGATTTCGTGGGAACTGACTGGGAATATATGCAAGCATAAAAATGAACATTTCGTTTTGTCATAAGCAGACTTTTATGAAAAATAGGCAGATCTCCTTGCCCACATGCGAGGGCATTACAGTCCCTTAATTGCGCCATTTTTTTCCCTACATAGCGGTTTGCAGGAACTAGCATGTGCGCTAGTGCCCCTCACTTGGACAGCGCAAGTTTCTTTTTGAACCGCCTCCTCACAGGAAATTAAGGTGCCTTTTGGCAGCCGCAACGCACGCTGATGTCGTGACATCGCGAGAACGATCGGTACGCTTGGCGTGCTTCCAGGCAGGTCGTAAATCCTTCTCGTGGGAGGGTGACATGTTGGGACTGAAGGCAATGAAAAGCTTTTAAAAGTATGACATCACCATCAGTTGTTCCCACTGCTCTGTTCAGATCTTGGTGACAGCATTCTTGTTCAAAGTTGGGAGTGTGTCAAGATCTGCGGTCGAATAACTGTTGCAAGTATGCGGATAGAATGCCACACTTGAATACATCTCGACTGCTTCGCTGGCCCCCAAAACTAAAAGAAGGAAAAACATTTGACCGTCCGACATGTCAAGAGCCATATTTTGATGTCGTCTTGGAAAATGGGAAGAGAGCGCACGATATGTCGCTCACTGCTTACGACGTGCCATTGTGACAGGGAATCTGCTCGTGTCATCATAAAATGGAGACGTACATCTGGACACGTTTTCTTGAATCGGGAGGAAGGAATGTGTTTTTCATTGAAGCCCTCATTCTTCACGGAACCTCGGGCCAAGCCTTGACAGCTGATGACAGGAAATAAAAGGCAACCACAAAGCAGTAAGGCTCGGAATACCTCAACAAGTACTCCAAAAAAAAAAAAAAAAAAAGAGAATGAGACCAAAAAAAAAAAATACACAAATATTCTTATGAGAAAAATAATGCACATACATTTAGAAAAAGAATACACAAACATGATTTTCTCCAATCATGAGGATTATCTGTTTTTATCAATCACATCTAAAAGAATTACACAAATATTATGAAAAAATATATATATTACAAGCGTTGGTGTGTGTGTGTCTTTTTCCATTTTGTTGTTCTGCTAAATTGACCAGGCTGTATGAATGCCTTTTAGGGCGACAGTGAGCATTATGCACCTGCAATATATAGAAACCTTATTTAAAAAAAACACACACACACACACACACAAATTTGTCACTCTCAGTTGAAGTTTACTGTAAAACAGACACATGAAAGAGATTTCCACATTGTATTTGAACAGCAATCCATATCATTTCATCTAAACGACACTCAGCTAGCTTAATGCTAACATTACAGGCTATCACAACGGGCGAGCACGAGTTTGTATACATGTCAGCGTGAACGTTAGCATAAATGTTAGCTTAATTCTAAACCACTGCTGCTACTTTGACGCGTACAACGTACGGCGCGTGCAACAAAAGAATGTATTTAAAATGGTCAACCAAACCACGCCATTTTGTCTCGTTCAAGTATGCTAGCTTAAAGCTTACGTATCGGCTGGCAACCTCAAGATCATCTTTCCAAAGTTTCAAAGGGCCGCTGAGGTCAATCATTATGTGGCATCACCTTCAAAGAGGTTTGCTAATAAAGCTTTGCGACATAGATGCAAATTACTAAAGAATACATGTCATGTACTCCCCCCCCCACCTCCCACATATTCTGCCACTGTCATTTATGTGGTGAAAATCAAGCATGTCGGTGATTTTTTTTCATGGCCTAGCGCAAAAAAAGGACATGGCGAGGTCTCTTCAGGAGGTCCGACTCATGCAGGTGTTTCTATCTCGTCCCGCTTCCCAAAGTAAAGTTGTGCTTGGACCGCTGCGCGTGTGAATTTCCCGCTCTGTCTTCATGGGAACGCAAACGCGTGATTGCGCTTTTTATTTTCATTTCGTTCGTTCGTCTCTTCCAGTTTTGAGCGGACAATAGAACACGCAGGGATTTTCAAAAGTAGCGTGCGGGGGTGGGCTTGAATGTAAAAGTCAAATATTTGCAAACACTGTAAATAAAAAGGACTTGTCGTTGAGTTAAAACGTGTTCATCGTCGTCGGTGTGCTTTGTGGTCGGCAGGGAGACAGCGAGGCCGCCTCGAGCCCATGGACACCATTTTTGTCAAGCAAGTGAAGGACGGCGGCCCCGCACACGGAGCTGGACTCTGTACAGGTACACACACACACACACACACACACACACACACACACACACACACACACACACACACACACACACAGACAGATTACATTAGTCTGTTTCTTAACGTTTGTGCCATTCAAGCACTTTTACGCCATTTATTTATTAATGGCGCTTTTATTCCATTTGTGTGTGCAGGCGATCGCATCGTGAAGGTGAACGGCGAGAGCATCATCGGGAAGACGTACTCGCAGGTCATCGCCTTGATCCAGAACAGGTGAGCCGCGCGCCGTCGACGTTGCCGCGCCCCGTTCCTCTCCTCACGTTTTCCTCCCGTTTGCTTCCACGTCGCCTTCCGCCGTCGTCATGGCGATGCAGCGATGCCTCGCTGGAACTCTGCGTGATGCCAAAGGATGAGGACATTCTGCAGCTGGTAACAATCGTTTTCCCCATCTTAATTCTGTTTAGCTTTGATTTTATACTACTCAACTTGATTAATTAATTAGACTGGTTTGATGAATTGTTCGGTCTATTATTGGGGTAAACCATGAATGACAAAGTTAGAATGTCAGCACCTATTCCCTTCTTGTGGCTTGCTGCTTCCTGTTTCAGCGCCACTCAAAGAAAAAGCGATCTGAGTCACGAGTGACATTCAGCTAAAAGGCGGGTGTCAGGTTATTTCCGTCGAATCCGCGATCCGAGGCGCCTCTCGCCACGACGATGCCGTTGGCATTCTTCTGACAATCGAGTCAGATCTTCCGCAGTGATGCCAAATAAGTCAACTCTTGAGCTGCCTGTCAAAAAGGCGCCGTCATCAGAGCTTGGATGTGAAGCTCCTCCGTGTGCACTTCAGTGTGCCTCGTCGCGTTGCTGCACAAGACCACACAAAAGTCGCCTGTGGCCCTTCTTCCAGATCAAATTGTCAGTTGTCGGTAGATGTCTTTTGACGGCGTCTGTGAGATGCGGTTCGGACGTCTGCTGTCTGCTTGGCTCGCGTCATGTACAGTACATCCGTCTCACTTCAAATGTGATCATCCAGTGAAGCGTATTCGCTACTCGTTAATTCACCAACAATTGGGTGGCAGTGACTTTTATGCTATTCACAGCAGTAATCAGTCGTCCTCCCAATCGACGGAAATTGTGTTCCTTGATTTGAAAGCATCTTATTTCGTCTCACCACACTGCGGTTTATTTTTATCCTGCCTCACAAATTGGGTGGCGTTTTTTTTTTTCCCATGTCTTTGTGCTTACCTATCAACTTGTTTTCACTCCTTTTACTCCTTGCCCTTCTTTTGCCTGCCGACTGCAGTTTTCCAGGGACATCACTGCTCTGGTAAGACGGGAACTATGCTAACTAACTAACTAACTAACTAACCTCTTTGCTTATTTTTCTTCCTTCCTCGTTTGGGTTATTGGGACTCCAGCTATGAGCTATGGTTGTTCATCTTGCAATTAAAAAATAATAATAATCTAGCTGACTTTGCCAGCTACACTAAGCCGCGTGAAATTTTGTGAGCAGATCTACTCATGGGTAGACCCACAAAATCTTCTCAAGGACCCATCCCCAAAATGATGGAGTAAGTTTGCCATTTTGGTTCTAAGTTGCCTTTTTAGGATAATTTTGGCAATTTTTCAGGTGTCTTTTGAAAGTTTTATGAAAATTCAGCCCCTGAAGCAATTTGGTGGGTGTGTCGATTATGACAATTATTGTGCTCCTGCACAATAAGACATAGGAAGTCTGCCGTTTTGGTGGGAATTTGCCATTTCATGGTCATCTTAAACAATTCCCAGGAGTTGTTCAGAAACTTTTTTTAAAAATCTTCTCTAAAAGCTTGTTTAGTTTAGGAACATGACATTTGATAAGCATGTCTATCATGCGCAGACCCACAAAAAAAGTCTCCTGAAGGCGTGTCTGCAAAGACAAAATGCCATTTTGCTTTGAAGTGACCATTTTAGAATCCTTTCGAGCTGTGCCAAGGTGTCCTTCAAGGAGGAACTCAACATTTTTTTTAATCCAATGGCTACCAAATTTGAGTTGCCGTAAAATGCAAAAACTCTTTACAATTCTTTTTTGTCCCAGCTTGATCACTGCTCGCAAATTTCAATTGCGTGGCCCTCTCATGACATTGAAATGAAAAGGGAAAGCAGCAAGCATCAGACCTCACGCTGCCGTCTGCCTCGCACAACAGTAACCCGAGATCACTTGGGAAGAATGCCATCGATGAGAGTCCAACCCCGCAAGTCTTTCCCTTTCATTTTCTCAAGAGCAACCCGAGGTAGAGTCCAATATTGAGTTTTAGCTGAAGCCGCTCACTTAAACCGAATAGCACGAGAGGAAGTGGTGATTTCAAGTGTTTTGGATCGAATCTTTAGTTGCATGGACAGTCATGTTGACAGACGCGGCGTTAGTAGCCAGCGGCAAAAACAGGCGTCCTCTTTTTGGATTCTCCTCACGCCTCGGGGCATATTTTGCATCCAAAAAGGTGGGTAACGCCCCACCTTCCTCATCCTCAATCCTTTCACTCCTTGCTAGATGACTTGATTCCTTTTAGTGCATTTCCCCCACAAAAAATTGACAAAATGCTTAGACAAGTTGCTTAGTCTGATTTTCGGTGTCTAAAGCGCGCTGTAAAACTGCAGCTAGCTTGTTGTTTATGCTCAGAGCAAACATCGATCTTGTAACACTTTCACCGGTTGACCGCAAAATGTTTGCAACCACGAGGCACACGATGGGACGTGAGTTTTGTGGGATTGTAAGTCAACTGTCAAATGCCAACTATCAGAGCCTTAAAAGAGATGCGTTTAAGTCAGGTGTAAGGGTGCACGCCTGAAACTCACTGCCCACTAATGATCTAAATGCGTAAAGCTGCAATAACAACCGTCTGTCTGTAAAGGTCAAGCTCCTCCAGACCGTTTGAAAGGCATCAACAGCGTCTTGTCTCTGGTGTTCGGTGACACCCTGCCCCGTATATTCTCTTGCAGGCGTATTCTCAGGACGCGTACCTTAAAGGAAACGTGGCATACAGCGGAAATGCCCAAAACATCCCCGAGCCGCCGCCCATATGCTACCCTCGGATAGAGATTAAGGCTGCTAGCAAGGTGACGGAGGCAAGCGACGAAGGTACCAACGCCCCCCGAGAGGCAGCTCAGGGTGCAGGAAGACCAGGAGGGCCAACAGAGAAGAGCTACCGAGTGGAAATTCCCGTTCCCCCTTCACCCCAACCGCCGCAGACGGCGGTCTGCGCCTGTAAGGACAACTTGAGGACAGCGGCCGAAACCCCTGCGCGGTTGACCTGGGCGGGTCAGAGGACTGAGGAGAACCGATGCTGTCCTTCAGGTTCTCCTATCGCCATACCTCTGGTTTCTTCACCTCTAGGAGGTGCGCCGTCGCAGCATCCTTCTCCTCCAGCAGCAACCCCCGTGCACTGCCCGCCCCCGAGCACACAACCTCGCCCGAGCCATCTCGACAACTCCGCGGTACGAGCCTCCCTCACTACTGCTTTACCGGACACTTTGTCACCCAAAGCCAGCCACCACTCGCCCTCGCCGACAGCCTCGCCGTCCCCACACCAGAACATCGACTGGAGGAACTACACCACCTACAAGGACTACATCGACGCCAAGAGGCTCCACACGTACGGCTGCCGCACAATCCAAGAGCGCTTGGATAGTTTGCGTGCAGCCGCCAACTCCAGCTCCGCCTACGGTCAGCAGCGCTCGTACTCTCCGTGTAGTGTTCAGAGAGGACTGAGTGCCTCTCAGGTCAGATGGAGGAGCACGTCAACGGATCGGGGGGTGAACGGCGGGAACCACGGCAGTCCGTTACGAAGCGCCTCCCAGGAGAGGCTCGGAGGGTCGGAGCGGAGCAGGAATTGGCCGCGGAGCGCTTCCCAAGACGCACTGCCGTTCTCCAGCCCCGTGGGCGTGGCCAAATCTCGAGCGTGCTCTTTTGACTTCCTGGGCCAGAAGCCCGGAGAGCCTCGAGGTCTTGGCGCTGCAGACCGGACAGGTTTGGAGGACCGTCTTCTTCTTTGCCAAGGGGAGGAAGCCAGAGCCAGCAGGCAGGGGGCAGCCTCAAGAGCTTTACCTCATCTCAATCGCGGTGTCACCGGACAGGACGCCGATGGAACAGGAAGTGGATTATCAAACTCCTCTTTGGCGGATCGAATGTGCAGCAAACCCCCATTAAGGACAGACGGCAACATGATGAGGCCCTCTCGGCTACCTGTTAAAAATTCCATCCCAGATGCATCATCTGCCACTAAAACCACAGACTCGCTGAAAGACCAAAGAACTCACATCACTGGAAACCACGTAGGCTACCCGTCACCTGCGCACTTGGAGCTCAGGACTCGGGCTGACAGTCTGAAGATGGAGAGCAGGTCCGAAGCCAGTTTGGTGGCCAGGTCTTCGTCTTGCTCAGGTCCCTCGTGTAAAACAGCCACGCAGAGACCGATACAAAGTGGCACTGTCTCGTCTTCCAACCCGAATGGAGCTGCGAACCTCAAGCCCGAGCCCTCCGTACGGACGAACGGCGGTCTGACAGAAGGTGTCGAGGGACTGGACGCGACGGTTGTCGTCCTGAGAAAGGACAAAAACTCATCAGCTGCTCGTGCGCGTCCCCCGTCCTACGTCTTTGCCGTTTGTGACGAGCAAGGCGGCGTGGGCTATAAGTCGCCGTCCTTGATCAAGGCCGGTTCCGCGGACGCGGTGGCGTGTTGGACTAACAGCTGCAGGGAGATGCATCTCAGGAGGCTGGGAGGCACTCGGCAAAAGAGTGCATCCGAAAACCTGGATGACTCCTTGGACTCCATCCCCTTTATAGGTGATCCTTAGTCACATTTATTCCCTGCGTGAGCATGCTAACGCTTGTCGAGTTTGATGACTCCGACTCCAGATTTGAAGGGCTGTACTGTACATGTGTGCCCTCAGATGAACCCTCCAGTCCGAGCATGGATCTGGACACGGTCAACATTCCGGCCTCGGCTGTCATCTCCGCAATGCCCGTCATCACCACCATACCACCCAGCCCAACCGCCACGTCACCCCTTATGCGCCGCCACATGTCGCACGACCACGGTATTGATTCAGACAATTAGTTTACTCACAAAAGTTTTTTGTTTTTTTCATGAGGCAAATCTGAATGACTGATATCTGCGACACATACCCAGTCGGACTGTTGAATGTTAATGATGTCACGCTCCGAACAGATTCCCTGAGGCTCACCATCATCGAGTCGGACTCCGGGGGCAAAACGGAGCGCTCATTGTCATATGACGAAGGCTTGGATAATTACCGGGAAGATGGCGGAGGGTGAGTGTGAGCGCTGATGAAAATTCTGAATTAAAAAATACACATTTCAGGCTCACGGTTGGACATTTTGTCGTCATGTAGGAGGTCCTTGATAGCTGGGCTTAAAGGCCTCAGGAAGGTGAGGCCAGATTCTCCATCAGCACAAACAAAGATGGAATCAATACCTGCAGACTTTAAAAGACAGATTCTGTTCCCTGCAGGCGATGGACAGGTCATCTGAGGATTCCGGATCCAGGAGGGATTCCTCTTCGGACATTTTTTGCGACGCCACTCGGGAGGGTCTGCTGCATTTCAAGCAGCTGAATACTGACAAGGGAAAGGTACGTCGTGAAACGTGACCAAAAGTTGCAAACCGGCATTCATGTATTGTGCAACATGGCAGGTTGCATGACTCGTGTGACAGTTGAAATAGTGTGACAGTTTCATGTCACCAGTATAGTGACCAAAAATTGTCTTACTCGGTCTCAATAACTTTTAAAAATAGGTTGAGACAAACTCTGTTTAAGGTATTCCTGAACAAATGGTACCTGTACGCTATCACACTAAAATAAAACTCGCTCACACTGTTCTCTGAAGAGGCCCAGTGTGTGTGTTGAAGATCTTTTTGTCACTCCCAGTTAAAGTTTACTCTAACACTGACACATAAAACCAAATCGAATGAAACTTTGTCTACTTATACGCCAAAATGTTCAACAAAACTACAGCATTTCACCCCCCCCCCCAAAAAAAAAAGTCCCCTAGCTTAATGCTAACATATAATGTGTAACACCATTGATGGGCTAACGGAAATTAGCATGGATGTGACAGTAATTCGACCGCTACTTTGCCGCACGTGTAGCAACAAACACATGATGAACCATCTCCAGCGACAGTTTGGCCTCTCACATTGTGGTGTCCAACTCTTTTGGCAGCGCGTGGGCGGCGGCATGCGCGCCTGGAAGCAGATGTACGCCGTGCTGAGAGGTCACTACCTGTGCCTGTACAAGGACAAGAAGGAGGGGCAGGCGCACGCCACCTGCCAGACGTCGGACGAGCCGCTGCCCATCAGCGTGCGGGCCTGCCTCATCGACATCTCCTACAGCGACACGAAGCGCAAGAACGTGCTGCGCCTCACCACGTCCGACTGCGAGTACCTGTTTCAGGCCGAAGACCGCGAGGACATGCTGGCTTGGATCCGAGTCATCCAGGAGAGCAGCGACCTGGACGAGGAGGTGAGAATGAGAACTCCGCCTGCTGTTGAAATTGCAACAAAGATTGACGTCTAACGCCCTCCCAAAATACGGACGTTAGCATAGCTATTTATTAGCGGAATGCGGACAGCAGGGCTTGGCGGTTTCCGTGTGCTTGCACCTTCATCCTTGGTTCTTTTCTTCTTTTAGAACGCGGCCTTTACCAGCCATGACCTCATCAGCCGCAAGATCCGGGAATACAACACCTTGATGAGGTAAGAGACGGCAGTGGGGTGAATTTGAGCAACCGGAAAGGAACAAGCTCTCCTCAGATGTTCTCCAGATGGGTCCGACTGAGGACGTTTTGTTTCTTCCACAGTCCGACGGGCGGCAAGACGGAGCCGTCGCCCCGGTCGTCTCGCCAGTCGCTGAGCATCCGCCAGACCCTGCTGGGGGGCAAAGGAGACGCCAAAACTCCCAGTCCGCACTCGCCTAAGCCGGAGCAGGAGAAGAAGAATGCGCACAAAGGTCAGTCGTGTGGGAGATGGGAGTATTTTTTTGACCCGTCCTTTTTAACTACGTTTTTTTTTTTTTTTTTGTACATCAGGGGATATTGATATACCCCCTCTGTGGTTATTTGTACTGTGCTGGATATTTTTGGTGAATGTAGTCAGGCTGAATGAAGGTTGAGAGGGAACAGAGAACAATAGGGGTGAAAAAAGTGGTATTTGACTATTATGTTACATATTTATTGGGTTATTTTAATTTTAATTCGTTTTCCCCTTCAAAAGACAAGGCTAATGCCAATATTCGAATGAGGTTTTGATTTTTTTTTCCCCCCTCCTGATTGACTATTCTTCCATTTCAAGAATAGAATTTTCATAAGCGATAACAACAAAATAAAAGCGCATATCCTCTTGAAGGAAACCTTCAACACACTCCCTAATACCGTTTCATAAATCCTTTTGAATATTCAAAAATCTGACAGATGACACAAGCCCCCCCAAGGACAAAGGCACGTGGAGGAAGGGCATCCCGGGCCTGATGAGGAAACCTTTCGAGAGGAAACCGTCGCCTGGAGTCACCTTCGGAGTGAGACTGGACGACTGTCCTCCGGCGCAGAACAATAAGGTCTCAGAATCATCCCTCCGTTATTCCACACGTCATTGATTTTCCTTCCTGGTAATTCCCTGAAAAAGTTGTTGTTTTAAAGACGGTTTGTTTCATTTGGCCCGCTTGTAGTTTGTGCCGCTGATCGTGGAGGTGTGCTGCAAGTTGGTGGAGGAGCGAGGCCTGGAGTACACGGGCATCTACAGAGTGCCGGGGAACAACGCCGCCATCTCCAACATGCAGGAGGAGCTCAACAACAAGGGCATGAACGACATCGATGTCCAGGACGATGTACGTCGCCTTGAATGATTACTTCTTACCTTGCGAGCTGACCAATTTTTAGCTCAATTTTCCGATCGCTCATTTGTCCCCCTGGTTTTTTTTCCAGAAATGGCGGGATCTCAATGTGATCAGCAGTTTGCTCAAATCGTTCTTTCGAAAGCTGCCCGAGCCTCTCTTCACCAACGGTGTGACGCTTTTCGCATGCTTTCACTGCCCTCTAGTGGACACATTTGGAAGTAACTTTATTTATTTATTTATTTATTTTATGTGGACCTGCAGATCGGTACGCGGACTTTATCGAGGCCAACAGAATAGAAGACCCCGTGGAGAGGCTCAAAGTTCTCAAGAGGCTGGTGGGTTCTTTTGCTCACTTCTAACGAACGCCCCGGCGAGATCTCGCTTCACCGGATTCTGAAGCGATCGATTGTCTGTCTTCTGTCTTATTTCAGCTTCACGAGCTGCCCAATCATCACTACGAAACCCTCAAGTTCCTCTCAGCTCATCTGAAAACCGTCGCGGAGAACTCGGAGAAGAACAAAGCATGTTTTTTTTCTTCTTCTTCCCTTTCTTCTTCCGGATAAATAAATAATAACACGCTCATTTTTCTAGATGGAACCGAGGAACCTGGCCATCGTGTTTGGTCCCACCCTGGTGCGTACCACGGAGGACAACATGACCCACATGGTGACGCACATGCCTGACCAGTATAAAATCGTCGAGACCCTCATTCAGAATGTGAGTAAACGGGCCCCTAAAAAATGTTTTTTTTTTTTAAATTATTATTATTTTATTCATTCAAAAATTCTGCTTTCGTGACTGTGCAGTACCATTGGTTCTTCACTGAAGAAGGCAATGGAGATCCCGTGGTGAGCATTATTCATTCTTATCTAGATAATAAAAATCTGGGCAGCACAATGCAGCAGTGGTTGCATTGTCTCGCCTCATAGCCAAGAGATTCTGGGTTCGAAACTCACCATATCGTTTCAGTTTAGCAATAGTCGATTATTTTCCTGCTGCCCGAAGTCACCCGGACTCTGTCCGTGTACAAACCTTGTGAAATTGCGTGTCAGTTTTGTTGACTCTTCTTTCGCCGCAGACGGTTTCGCACGAGGAGAGCGCCGTGGAGTCGCAGCCGGTCCCCAACATCGACCACCTGCTCACCAACATCGGTCGCACGGGCACGTCGCAGGGCGAAGTATCAGGTAAGGGCGCCGCCCCGTCGCCATGGCGCCAACTAATGAACCTTTTCCCTCTGATGGGTCCGCTGACACCGCAATATATACTTTTGAAGACATTTTTGTTTGGTAGCATGTGCAAACTGTGCCTTGGTTCACTGAAAGTTGGGAACCCCTGCGTTTACAGCGTGGGCGGGCCTGTGTGGCGTTCAATTTATTCGCATCTGACAGTGGCGAGATGCGATAAATTGCGGCTTCTTGATTTGTTTTGGGAGGTTTGCTTCTGTCATGCTGCTGCTGCTGCTGCTGTTATGACTAATGTTGTTTGCAGTGTTCCCAGTCAAAAGGCCACCTCTCGATCCCTCTGTCTCTACTAGTGAAGCTCTGTCGGGTGTCCTAAAGGCTTTCCCACCATTCACACATACTGATCTTGACACAGGCCAAGTGGGCGGAGTCTATCACGCCGTGATGTCACTGATGGACTCTATAATGTCCGTGATGGACAGCTGGAACTGTAGGAAGAAGGAGGATTGTTGCCCACGGTGTAGCTGCCTAGTCTGCCGGAACCCGCAGTTCTTTTAAGACGGCACGAAAAAAAAAAAAAGGGTAACAGAAAAAAAGCGAGAGGGGAGAAAAAAACCCCAAAAGAAAGCAGCTA
Organism: Hippocampus kuda; assembly: GCA_901007745.1. Taxonomy (NCBI): domain Eukaryota; kingdom Metazoa; phylum Chordata; class Actinopteri; order Syngnathiformes; family Syngnathidae; genus Hippocampus; species Hippocampus kuda. The sequence continues at coordinate 75,021 of CAAKHF010024452.1, read as the reverse complement.
CACGGTACAGTACAGCATCCCCTGTGGTGGGTATTCTGTCAGCATTTACCCGCTGCGACTGTCTGAAAACGGCTTTCCGCTGTCTCTCCTCACTGTTTCATAGCTGGCCCGCAGGGGAGATGGCACGGTATGGTCTCCGTGTGCACCCGCCCGTCTTACCTTCATCTTATACTGCAGGGGGTGCAGAGGGGCACATTATGCGCACGTTTCAATACATAAACCCACGACCACATGAGGTGGACACCAGGACCCATTCGAGGCTCCCCCCCCCCCCCCCCCCCCCAACCCCAACCCCCCCCCCCCCCCCCC
>CAAKHF010024452.1:38373-54768 GCA_901007745.1 Hippocampus kuda | reverse complement strand
TTTTAAAGACCCCCCCCCCCCCCCCCCCCGCCACAGACACACTTTTGTGATATTTCTGGATTACATTAGTGATTATTCATTTAAAATTAAATTCAAAATACAATTAATTTCCTAATTTATAGGGAAGCAAATTTTAAAAGATACATATAACCTGTGACCCACAAAATTTAGCTTCAAAGCAGAAGTGAATGACGGTTGAGGGCATAACATCACCATGTTGTGTGTGTCGAGATGAAGTCAACTTAAGTGATTGTCTTGCTGTAATATTTATTGATTCCCAGGGTTGAACAAGTGAGTCACAAAGCTTCTGACTTCCTGCCAACGTCTAATTGGTGGGTCCATGCAGCGCAAGGAACTGGAGGCGGAAAACGGCTTCCTGTGGCGTTGATGAGACGCGGTGCCGTGCATACGTGTGACTCTGTCTCCCAGGAGGAAATGAGTAAGACCAGTTTGTATCCCAAAATACACAATTGGGCTCATCACAGCTGTCGTTGACATCCGTTCGACATTGCGTGATTCACTGTGGCGCACCCCAATGGTATCAAAACAATCCCAGTCATCGAAATTGGAAGTTGAAGTCACACACAAAACTGATATTTGAGTTTACGCTAATTCAACCCTCACCCTACCATAACTTCCAAGAACAGTACCTCATAAATTGTAGTACAGTATCCATGGATCAATATTCTCATTTCTTGGATGTAGTATTTGAAGTGTTCTGTAAAGCACTTTGTTACAGCTGCAGAGCTTGCGAAGACTCTGTATAAATGAAGCCGTATTGTATTATTGTGTTGTATTGTATTCCCCTTTGCGTAGCTCTAGCTAGTGCAGACCCGGGCATTTTACTGCCCGCGGCCCGGCTCTTATTGGCCCCACGATGAGTTGCTTGGTGTTAAGAAAATAAAAGCTAAAGTACTTTCAAAATGTTTGATCATGCGTGTTGGGCCGTGGCCCGGCTCTTACTGGCCTGTGAAAAGAATTTTGGAATTAAGAGAATAAAAACTACTTTCAAAATGTTGCATCGTGCGTGGACTAAAACAGTACAACCTTTACTTTGAAACCTGCTTACAGCGTGCGTGCGTTTTTAACGTACAGGTACTCTGGACAAATCCGCGTGATTAGCAACAAGTCACGGTAATGGTAACCCTTCAAAATGTTCGCTCATGCCCCCCCCCCCAAAAAAAAAAAAGTGGACGCTGACTGCCGTGGTTTCAAGAAAATACCGACTGTTAATATTTATTGACCGAAGTCAGGCGTAAACCCGTGTGTTAAGGTTGTGGTGAGCCGGACGCCATCTTGAAAGAGTATAACGTGAGTCGGCATGACGAGACGAAGCATTCGAAAAAATTAAGACATTTGACTGAGGCTAAGAGAGCGCAGATATCCGACGATTTGCTCGCGAAGCTCGATAATCAATAAGGCTATTTTAACCAAGTTACACCGAGCCCGGGAAGCAGCAGCAAAGACCAGCTTTGTGACAGCCCACAACATCGCGAAGAACACGAAGCCATTTTCCGGAGGGAGAATTCGTTCAAGACTGCTTGGTGGACTCTGCAGCGCCGTTATGTCCGGAGCAACAAAAGAAGTTCACCAAATCCAGGTACAGACCCTCTCTGACTGATGTTCATCTGTCATGTGTGCTTCACATCTCCACCTGAAATATTCAACCTGCTTCGATACACTTGTCGAAGCTCAACAGAGGCGAGATTTAGCTCACTGAAAACTGAGATTTTTTTTTATCTGCATTGTTTGGCAGTTGGGACAAAAATGTTATTATTGGCACACAAAAACATTGTGGTATCTTCATGGAAATCAGAAAAAAAAAATCAAAGCGTTGTCGTGTTCATGTTCCTGAAAAAGAGTTGCAAATATTGCACAATTTCAGTTGTCTTGCGTAATTTCACTGAATAGGTTTTCGTAAAACAATCATACTCATCAGCTTCTGGAAACAATGTCATTGACTTCTTTCAACGTAGAAATAATATTGATAACTGGAGTAGATTTCAAACTTTTGGCCCGGCCCTCCACAACATTTTCTGCTTTGCATTTGGCTCCCCGGGGAAAAATAATTGCTCACTCCTGATCTAGTGGACGCATAACGCAACGGCATCCACTTTTGTAGCTTCTCTACTCTGCACCTTATCATGCGGTACGCCCCAAAAAATGAAGTTTTAAAATAGGCCAGTCATTGAAGGTGCATCTTACACTCCAACGTGCCTAATAGTGCGGAAAATACGGTGCCTTTTTTGTTTTTTGTTTTTTGGTGGTGGGGGGGTGGTGCTACATTTTAAACTGCCTAACCCCAAAAGCCTAATCACATCCTTGGCAATAGATAAAACTGGAACACTCATTTGGGAACGGAGCATGCAGAGCTGCACTATAATTCCATTCTGAGCGTCACATGTTGTTCTTCAACTAGAGGAGGAGGTCAGTGGGATCGGAGTCAGCAGTTTTCCTTCCGGGAGAGCAACTTGGCTGGATTAGATGGACGGATGGTCCTCCATAATGTCAAGGAAACTAACCGGCGAGCCGCTCTTTGCATCCCCTTGCCGTGGCTTATTAGCGGCGTGACTTTCAGGCGCTCTTCACACCTTCACTCTTGAAGTGAATTTTTGGACTCACTTGCATTAAAGTCTTCCGAACTCAAGTAGGACAAACACAACTTTGCAATGTCACTTTCTCTTGGATGTTTCTCCCCCGCAAAATGGCAGCCCGGGGAGGGCGGGGCGGTATGAGTGCAAATTTGACGTTGTCCTGCTTATTTTGAAAACATCTGACATGACTTCCTCCTGACGGAACGGCGCAAATCAAATAGACGCGAGATGTAAATGCACTCTGTTTTGCCGTTCAAAATGAAATAAAGCTCGGAATTGACATAGAAATGGCTGCGATTTAATTAGAATCGGAAGCTATTTGGCATGTTGTCCAACTTGGATGCGGAAGAGCCTTGAGGTGGCGGCTGCGGGGCGTCTCTTTGTGTCCACATTCAGTCACTTGTGACAACCCGGGAACGAAGCTCAGCCAGGCGATGTGGAAACAGCTGCCCTGGGTTGTCGTGGAAACCTCGCAATGATAAGATACCTTCACCCCCGCACCCTTGTGGTGTCTTGGCGGTAAACTGTGTTTATCTTACCATCCTCACTCATCCATCAAGCCGCCGCAGCCCGCCGCTCTGAGGGGCCACGTTCCTCACTTACTGTGCATCTGATTAAATATTAATCTTCTTTGAAATCCCTGCCAGCCATCTCGCTCTCTCTTAATGTGTGTCATGTCTCTTGGCCAAATTTAGGGCAGCCCATCGGGGCCCCTGCGGCCCCCTATTTATGCCCTCCAATTGAATTAAAAACAAAGTAATGGAACACTTTGGAATTATTATTGTTATGATTTTTTTTTTTTTTCAGAAGCCGCACTCGCACCGAGTCCATCTCTCAGGATTTGGAGGTTTTCATAACTTGCTACAAATAACACGTAATGGTTTAGATAAGGGACACTTTCAGCCTCATTATTCATCTTTCCTCATTTTTCAGTGTGCTCGGGGATGAGAGAAATCCTTTTCACACTGTTAATGACCCAAACCAATTCAATGGCGCCATTTTGTGATGTAAACCAATTAAGTGTGTGTGTTTGTGCCCGTGTTATCAGTGTCTGAGGTGGCGTCACGCAAAAGCCTCTCAACACACTGACCAGGAGAGCTCACACGTTCTCAACACTTTTTTTTTTTTTGTGGGCGAAGTGAAAATGGATTTGAGGGCTGAATGTTTTTGAAGGACTTCTGGAAAATGCCAGATATTACCCCCCAAATTGTGCTTCACAATTCTTGTCTTTTCAGACATGGTTTCTTCAGATATTTTTCAAGATTTTAATGTTGTGGGTCAACACAAAAAATATGGTACGGCATATTTTTTGCGGAGCCTGAAATGCAATACAGGGTTCGGTTTTAGCTCTGGTGGATGTGCGGTGCTCAGGTGCTTGGTATGCGGTGAAGAGTTGCAACGTGTTGTTTTATTTTTTTTTTTTCAGTTAGGCCATCCAAACTAAAAATTTTACTTTGACTGTAATTTCTCTGGAGGTTTGGCCATTGTCATGCGGCTCATGTGAGTATGACTTTTGCGATGTAAGAAGCGATCACTGCTTTTATCGATTTATTGCAGCCCCTCAGCTCATTGTTCGTCCGCGCCGCGTTAATATTCCCTTTCCATTTCGACAAGCGTGACTTGTTTGGCGGCGTTCACAACGCTAATCTTCGGCTCCTGTTGGATAACGCCTCGGATAATAAGTTGCGCCACGGAGGGCGAATGAGGAAAAACAGTGAGAAATTGGGGGGACGGGACATGCCTGTTAATAACTGCTGGATTCGTCGAATATTTTAGTTTTGTTGTGAGTCATTCCAGAATTGCAGGACGATTTAGGCACGAGCGTTTTTGAAAAACAGACCATTTATTAGCATCATACCATTTGTTTTTGTTTTTTTCTCCCCATCTCAACCACCATTATGTTTTGTCATGTGCCGTGTTTGGCGCAACCGTATTTTCAGAGACATTCGCTTAACTAATTTAGCTCACTTTTTTTCTGCCCTTCTTCTCTACATAGCTGAAAAGGTTTTTGGAAACAAACGGGCTTGCTTGTTTGTCAGTCGGTGGGGGAGGCCGTTGTCATATTAGCTAACATGCTAATCGAGCGTTGTAGCTTCGTAGCTTCATTGGCTTCCGTCTGTGCTAACAGGTGTGCTAGTTGAAGGAAAGTGGCTTTCTTTTTGTAAACGAAGGGTCATTAGCAAATGTTAAAAAAAAATTATCAGACCCATGTAACTGCAAAAAAAAAAAAGGCACAAGGAGAGGTTTTAGCGTCGTGACTAATTTTTCATGTACATTGCTAATATGAAAATGAAAAGGATTGTAGCTTTCTTTCACACTTGTTCGAAAACATCTGACATGTCTCCACAAGTTTAGATTTTTATGAATTGAGCAACTTGGCAACATGTGTCTTCAAGGTGCTTTCACGCGTGATGCTAACGCATCAATAGAAGGATTACGGCTTCCATTTGGATCGCAGCCGCGTCTCGGCTACACAACTTGGCAAACGGGAGGCTTTTGTCGTGAGTAACAATGTACGATTCATCACTTTGCCACCTTTTAGCGTACCAGCCGTGTAGATTTCAATCATTTGTCCACAAAGTGTACACCAACCAACAAGAGTTTTATTACATCCAAGTCGTATCCTTCATCGGAATGTTCATCGCAGAAGAACTTCTGGGAAACACTTGTACTCTTGTGTGGATACGAATTGCCAATGGTAGTTTGTGTTCAAGTCACACTGGGTCCAAGTCCAGTTTTTCTGGCTACTCATCGAACATCCACAAAAAAAAAGTTTGAGATAAGATGGGATTTATAATTGGACGTGGAAACATTTGGAGAAGACGAAATCGAGTCATACAGTCTCAAACCATCTCCAGTCAAGACGTCGTCACTCTCTGTAATGAGCCACCAGAGTCAGTTTCGGCTTCGGACCATTTGTCAGGCCGGGTGGTCGACTGTCCAGCTTGGAGGACCGGTGGACAGACTGCGGCGCGACGTGAGCGGAGGACGCGGCGGCGGTGGCGGACTCGTGGCGATCGCCGAGCTCCGGTTGGACGCTGCGCAGCATCTTTGTCACCCTGGAGAAAGTCTTGAGGGTGGAGCCTCGTTCTACCGCGGAGCATCGGAAGAAGGCTCTGAAACAGCGGTAGAACTACACACACACACACACACGATTGGTACACAGTTTATTGCATCTCGTGATACCGATGACAAAACGGTGCCTGGCTCATATCAGCCAAACTCAACTTCTCAAAATTGACGACAGCAGGCAGCGATACAGAAATCCTCATCAGATACGAAATTCGCATCGGAAGGCTTCAAAAGATGCACTCAAGTTGTCTCGGCGGTCTCCATGGATAAATGTAGTGTACTTAGTATACTCTCCTGTTCCACACGTATACTTGAAGTCTACTACATTTCCCCAGGGGGCCGCGGAAGTACTAGGATTTCATTTCTGTTGTTCTGGATGGCGGGGGTCGTGTGTTCTGTTTCCCCCGGGCGAGGCGTGACTTTGATTGGGAACGCCAAAGCATCTTCCAAATTGATTCGTTGGTAGAGCACCTTCAATGGCGGTTCCGGACGTCGACGTGCTGTGTGGCGATTGAAGTCTTCAACTCGCCTCAACGCATGGCGGCCATATTGATGGGCTGGGAGGAACTGAAGACTGAAACCGCCGCGCAGTGCCGACCCCCGAATGTCGGCCGGTCGGCTTTTCATCAAAAGTAGACACCCCCCACCCTCCGGAGGCGGGAGAGAAGCCGGAAGATCAAGTGAGGTGGCGGAAGCCACAAAGAGATGAAATTGCGGCGCGAGAAAAGGTCAGAAATCTGCTCTCTTTCCGGAGATAAGAAAAGTCACCGATGCACTTTTATCTGCGGATATTCCTTTCATCTGTTGTACGTCGGTTCCCTTCCATCTGCTCTTTTCTTTGGCTCACGCCGGCTCACTCACGCCTCGTTTTTCCTTTCGAGTCCGGGTCACATCCATCAATTGAAAATCGAGAATGAAATGTGGAGGAAAAAAATATATGGGTCTTTGCTTTTTTTTTGTTGCCGCGCGGTGCTGCACCCCTGTCTATAAATAAGTCTGCTTTCCCATTAAAATCACCGACGTCAAATCCGGGAGACAAATAGCAGTCCAAACAAAAGTCCAGCAATAAATAGCAATGCTTGTTAATTCCACCCCAGAAGCCAGCAAATGCCTCCATTGATCTGTCGACTCACGCCGCGCGCAATGCAAAAAAAAAAAAAAAAAAAAATTGGTAAAATAGCGGCTGCCTGCCGAGTGACGCCGAGGTTGATGAAATACTCCCAGAACTCCCAATAAAATAGCAAATATTGCATCTTGCTTCATTAAGAAAAGATCGAAAAAGGATGGAGTTCTTTTAAGCCAGGATCGGAATGATACTTTCACAGCAAGCGCATCAATTGCATTTTCGCCCGTGGAGGCGGCGCTTCATTAGCCAGCCTGCTGAATTGCGCGGAGAAGCGGGGGACAGTGCATCTTTTGTACATTAAGCCGACTTTCTTGTCACTCTCGTGTCAACTTGGATAATTGACGGCACCAAAAGCAAAACGCGGTTCAATCATGTGACACATGACACCCAGCAGCAGTTAGCCGCCGACCTAAATCTATCCCGTATTTTCGACACTATCAGGCGCACCTAAAAGCATTCAATTTTCTCAAAAGCTATGGATCAGTATTCTGATTTCTTGGACGTAGTATTTTAAATGTTCTGTAAAGCGCTTTTTACACCCCTGATAGAAAACTTTTTGTTGTTGGGTTTCTTTCCCCTCTCCACTAAAAGTACAATCTGTTCAAAGAGATGTATTGAAATGTGACTGTATGAAAATTGTCGAAATGTCACGGCAGTAAAGAGTAATGCAGCAAAGCCAGGCCGGCTTTAGCAAGACAAATCCATTGCTGGGTGGATACACGCAGCTTAAGGTCTCTCGTGGAATATAAAAACAGGCATTTGGGCCAGTGCGAAGATTACGGAAAGATTGACCAGCACAATGAATGGACACGACACACAATTATGTCACAAAAAGAGAAGAAAAACAACACATACAGTATAGCTCACAGCAATCAATTCGGTTATGACAACCATGACATGAACTGTTGATTGCCGCATCGATTTTTATTTCTTGTAATCGCTGCAATATATTTGTATTTCTAGCCAATATGCTAATGCTAATGTGTTAAACTCCTGTGATTTAAAAAAAAATGTTCAAGAGTTAGTTTCATGATACTCTAGCTTTTAGCATAGCAATTAGCTTGGCTTGCTACGCTATGGCTTCGGCCATTTTCAGACCTTTCTTTACCCTACCATGTGAAATTTTTTCAAAATTACATAAGGCCATTGTTGGGATTAAATGCCTGGATTCTTAACATTTTCAAAAAAACATACTTGGCATTGAACGAGGTACCATGTGGCCCTGAAAATGTCATGCTAGCTGAACCTTAGCCTAGCTTAGCTTAGCTTCTGTCACGTGCTTATATTGTTTGGTGGGATGAATACCTGTGCTATTTCTTAGCTAATTAACCATTTTATGCACCCTGTAACCTGATAACATGCTAACCTGTCCACTGTAGTAACCGCTCTCCCAGAAGGGTTAAAATGTTGTGAATTTTTGGTCATCAAAATTTCAAGGTGAGGGAAATGACCTTGAGGTAATTTGTGTTGCTACAAAATGCAAAACCGGTCGAATTTGACCCAAAACAGTACATAAAGGTGAAGGAGGTTACCGATGAGCCCACCTGCTTGTTCATGAAGATGTAGATGAAGGGGTTGACCACGGTGGACGACTTGGCCAGCAGCGAGGGCATAATACTGGCCTCCGGGCTGAGGGGCTCTTCGGAGCCGAAGGTGGCCATCAGGGCCACCACGCCGTAGGGCAGCCAGCAAACCAGGTAGCAGACCACCATGGTCACCACCATGAGCAGCACTCGCTGCTCTCGCCGCCGCGTCGCCACTGAACTAGAGCTGCGCACCTGGAAGGAGGGCGAAGACTGTCAGACAAAGTGGACCGTATAGCGATATAATTATACAACAACATAAAAAAAAAAAGATAAATAATAGGGCGGCACAGTGGTCGACTGGTTGGGACGCCTCAGGATCGAGACTGCCTGTGGAATTGGCATTTCGTCGTCCTTTTCAGTGTGTTGAATTGATTTATCTGCGGTTAATTTGTTGACTAGTGTTCCCAGGAAATTGCCCTCGAAAAGTGGAGCCAATATGCTGCTCGCTGCGATTAAAAAGTGGCCACAATCGATCCGAGTCAGGGCAGAGGATCGTGCCACCGATTGATTGATGGACAGATAGAAGTTAATTACTGCACAACAAAGAAAAGCAAACAGTCCAGAAGCAGAAAAACAACAACAACAACAAAAGTTATCTCATCAACAGATTGTTGCATGTTTAAGTAGGACAACCACTGCAAGTGCTGCATGAATTCGTCACCATGGCTACAGACGGTAATAATTTAAGTGAACCACGTTTTTCCGCAACATGGAGTTCCCAACTGTCAATAACGCATCCTTGAACAATTCAAGCCCAACACCATTGTTCCATTCACTACAAAACCTCTGTGAATTACTTTTGCAATCAAATCCAACCGAGATCGTTGTCAAGTTGTTTTCAATGGTGCCGAAGAGCAGAAAATCCCCCAGCAAGTTCATGAACAGAGTACAGAACCAAAAAATGCTAAAATAGGCAAGGTGGTTTTTGTCTGTGCTGTGTATTGCGCTCAAGCGGTGGACAATAGAGACAAAGAACACAAAAAATTAAGACATGAACTGAAAAAAATAGCTCATGCTCATACTTCTAACAGATACCAGATATAAACATGCATAGAAGAAAAAAGACTAAATTAAGACGACGAGAAATATCCATATCTTGGGTGGCTACGGTAGCTGGCTAAGCTAGCAGTTATATTTGTGTTGGAAGGGTTATATGTGACAGTATTCAAATAAAATTGTACATCTTATTATGTAATAATTTCAACTAAGACGAACGAAACCACTAACTAACTAACGCACAAACTACTGAACAAGCTGTCAAACTAATTTTAGTGGCAGTCCACTGGTGAGATGCTAGCAGGCTTGCGTGCAGCTAGCAGCCACATTGGTGTCACAATGACCAGCTTGGCTGCCAGATTGTATGCGGCGCCTTTTGATGTCTTGAAACGGACGACTGTGTGGTTATAATGGCAATGTTTGATCAATAAAAGCCTCGACACATGACCTTCAGAGACTTTTTTTAATCGCTTGATCAAAAAAGGCTAATTCGGCCGTTCAACACTGTGGCTTCAAATGAGCCTCAAAGCCCACAAGTTTCCATCAACAAATCGGCGGCTTGGTATTGTTACTGTTATTCTGCTCTCCCTTCAGTCTGGATGTGTTTTTCATCCCCTCTAATTTGAATGTCAGCCAAACGAGGCAATTTACACCTCCCCCGCCATTTTAACATTTGACCATGTCAAGATGTCATCTGACGCCCTGACGAGAAAGGCCCACTAAAGACGACAGCAACAATGAACGCAGAAGAAGGCACATAAAATAAAACAACAATAAAAAGACGCAAAATCTAAGCCTGTTCTTGCAAGAATTGACCTAGAAAAGTGTATATCGACAGGACAGCCCTCTAATCTGCTCATATTTTGTCCACAGGCTGGCGCTTATCTGATGAAGTTGAAATCTGCTTCTTGTTTACATGCAGTACACCACATGGTGTGCAGTCAATAGCTTTCGGGCCATATAACAGCAAAGGCATTTTATCCATTTAACGCAAATTCAAATAAAGCCCCCAAAACATTCAGCGGTAATCTGCAATCGCTCAGAATATATAAGCGTTGCGTCACATTTTCCTCGGAGGAAATAATTGACTTCATGTGGCCCACATAGGTGCCAGAGACGATTCATGGACAAATAATTACATTCTGTATGGCCCTCAAACGATATTCACAGCTCATCAAGCACTTAATTAGATTATTAGTTTATGTGAAGCTACTTTCATATTTGGCTCAATTATGCCCCGTCTGCACAAATTTGTCAAATGTACCAAGTAACGTTGTCAATAGACTTTGCTCACGTTTTACTGAAGGGAAAAAAAATTGTACCTGAAAAATCACTGAAGATGCCATGGTTTTTTACTTATTTTTTTAAAATCCCGTAGATAAACTCTCATAGGGTGTTTTGTTGGTTTTTCTCAACTCAACTGTATTTATAGAGCGCTTTAAAACAACCACCGCTGTATACAAAGTGTTGAACAAACCATAAAAGGCGAGTTTTAAAGATGGGCACCGAGCGGGCTTGCCAAACATTCAGTGGAAGCTCATTTCAAAGAAAGGGACCTGCAACAAAAAAGGCTCGATCCCTTCTGAGCCTCCGCTTAGTTCTCTGTACCTTTAATAGTGTCCGCGCCGCAGTCCTTAGGGAGGCCATTTAAAGCTTTGAAAACAAATAATAGTATCGTAAAAAGAACTCTAAAATGTATCGGGAGCCAGTGAAGGGATGCCAAAGTAGGAGTAATGTGCTCCCTCTTACGAGTACCAGTCAAGAGGCGAGCAGCAGCATTCTGGACCAACTGGAGATGCTTAATGGAGGATTGGCTGACTCCAAAGTAAAGTGCCTTACAGTAATCCAGCCGAAATGTGACAAAGGCATGAATTACTCTTGACAAAGGAGAGCCTTTACTTTCTCCAGCTGCCCAAGATGAAAGACGGCACTAATTTGCCGGTCCATTTTAAAATCACTGTCCACTTTTAAGACCCAAGTTCAAGACTGTTGGTTTAAGATAAGGAGACAGTTTTTTTTATCATTGTGTGGGTAACTAAGAGTATCTAAGACCCCTTGAGTTGAAGTTAGGGGCAGACATCAATAAGAATTTTATGACCCAGACTTCCTTTTCAAACATGTAAATTCATTCGGCGCGGAACTCGCTCGTTATATAATAAGCGCAAAAATGACGAAACAGATCCCGAGCATATTTGGACAATTTCCATGGGTCGTAGACTGCAACGCATCAAAGCGAACTCTCTAATCCGCTTCAAGTAAAAAGACACATTCCTCACATTGGAATCTTTGTCAGACCAACAAAAGCTTAACCGGCAGGGATTAGCGTTGTCTCACTAGCCAGAATGTAAGATCAAGTTCAAGGTGGCCAACGTGAGATCATTCAGCAAGCAAGCATCTTCCTCTTTTGAAGTTTAAATTCTTCAAAACTGCATCCCAAAAACTAATAACATGGGGGAAAATAATTTTCTAAAAGACAGAGTAATCCAAATGATCATTAATCTGTAATATTCCTACTAGCGGTACATTCAGTTTCTCAAATTTTTGTGAATATTTGCAAGTTTTTTCTTCAAAAAAACGAGGCACAAGAAACCCACAAACATTTGACTGAAGACAAGCAGACGATGGTCCGATGAGACCCAAACTAAACGATTTGGACAGTTTTTCTTCGGGATGAACTCACTTTTGTTGCTCCGAACACACAGAGCATCATCTTTTCTACTGACACATTTGTTCATTCATACTACAGTTGAAGAGAGGAAGGCTCGAGTCACTTACAGACGCATTCCTGTACAATGAATATGAGACTTCCTGTCCCACAATGGCGAAATATCGTATAGAAATCCAAACAGGCGGTTTCTTCGAAGCGATTCAGTGACACAATGAACCAAGGTCGCATGTTCCGCCGGTTTACGACAAGCCGCTTGGCCCTCACCTGTCTGATGGCGCGCAGCAGCTTTCCGTAGGAGAACACGATGACGCCGAAGGGCAGCACCAGGCAGAAGGCAAACAGGCACACCACGTACGAGACGTTATTGGCCGTTTGCGAGCGCCAGTCCACTGAGCACGTGGTGCCGGGACCCTCGGGCCCGTAGCGGCTCCAGCCCAGCAAGGGGGGCACCGTCCAAGCCATGGAGTAGAACCAGGAGAAGCAGATGCCGCCCAGCGCCGGACGGAAGTTGCGGCCGTCTGCCATGTTGGGTACCATTATGGTGCAGTAGCGCTCGTACGACAGCACGGCCAGAGATATGAGAGACACGATGCCTGAGAAGGAGAAAGGTCATCACCTTTGGCATACCACGCTCCCGAGATGATCCTTCGGACCCCCTTCCCACGTATACTTTTCCATCCATTAAAAGCAATTGTAGTGGTACTTGGTACAGACTCAGGGAGAACTAATGAGGTCTGATTCAACTTCTGACTGATGAAGTGATTGTGCTGCTGTTCTCGGTGTACGACAAAATGACCAAACATGCCCAAACATGCCGTGATTACTTTTGTTCCGCTGTCAATTATTCAATTGTCAAGTTCCCATGTGGGGAAAATTGCCTGAAGTGACAAAAAAAAAAAAATCAATCAATCAGCACTAATGAGCTCAAGAGCTTGTCCAGAACCCCCTTGACCCCAGTCGGATGCAAACGTTCTGATTAGAGGTCAACATAGCCTCCTGATTGGTTAAGGACGCAGATTTTCTGATACAGCGCATGCATAGAATCGGTGGGATATCAGCCCTCCTGGTCAGAGCTCTTTTGTATTTCCTTGGTTCCGTACCGGGTTTTGTATGCTAGACCGTACGCTAGAACCCAAAAAGTCCTTTTTAGTTTATTTTTGCCTCGACTGCTCACTGGTAGAGCGAAACAAGACTGTAAAATACATTTGGGCAAACATTTTGCAGTTATTCATTAAAAAAATCCAAACGTGGGTCAAATAACCCACGAAACAACCCAAAAGCAACTTTTTTTTAAAGGAAACAGCTGAATTCAAGAAGTTATTTATTTGACGTTTGGCTTCGTTTTGACCGAATTTGGCCTTTATTTTTTTTAACCCAATTGCTTTTATTTAGAGCACTGTGTCAAACTCAAGGCCCGGGGGCCAGATTTGGCCCCCCACATCATTTTATGTGGCCCGCGAAAGCAGCTCAAACATGTCAACTTCCATGATCCTTTCTAAAATGTCGACCAAAATGTTAAATTCTTGTGTGTTATGCATAAAAGATATATCCTACGCATTTTCTTGTTCCCAAACCCCTCATGATCGTAACTTAAAGTGCCATTGTTTATGTTGTTTATATTGTGTATACTGTTTATACTGTTCACATTACATTACATTAGCTGCTATCTTGTCTTAGCTGTGTGTGTTTAATGCACAGCATGTTTGCACTGAGGACTGAGAGGAAGAAATTTCATCTGCTGCATGTCATACATAAAGCATATTTGACAATAAAGATGACCTTGACCTTAAACAATAGTAGAATCGACAGTTATTCTTGACGTCTTGATATGGTTTCAGTCATAACGGCCCCCCAAGTGAAACGGTAACTAAAATGTGGCCCACAACAAAAAAAATGAGTTTGACACCCCTGATTTAGAGTGAAGCAATCCAGTACAATTTATATGGGTAAAAAATAACCCAAACTGGGTCAAAGAGGGACCAACTCAACTTTTTGAGGTGATTCGTGAAACCCAAAAGGTTAGGCCAAATAACCCACCAAACAGCCCATATTAATATACACGCCCACCCTGCAATTGGTTGGCAACCTTTCGATTTGTTTCTGCATGAACAGCACCGCAGCACCACGACGCCCCAGCTCAACTTTTGAAAGCTAAAAAGTCTCCCAAGTTGAGCCGACGCATACGAACGTCCTTCATTCCTTCTCCTTCCGGTGTGTCTAACGGGATTACATCACAGGTGCTGGCAGCGACTCAAACACGTCACATTGATCCCTCGTGGGATCAATTTTAACCCTTTCACGGAACGGCGGTCACTCCAGTGGGTATCTTATCATGTGATCAGGTTACAGGTTATCATTCTTGGTGTATGAAAGGGTTAATGTCCTTTGCATTTGAATCTCAATTCTTTCAGAACCCATCTGCCCTCGCCCCACTTTCCGGAGGGGCTAAACGAAGCAGCCCGGGGTGCCAGCATCCCTCTGCTGAGTCAACACAAGGCCTCATCACGGCTCAGCGTCCTATCTGTGGACAATTCTCTTAATGAATCACAGGTTTTCCTGCACCACCTCCCACTGCTGCTGCTGCTGCTTCTTTTTGCCGTCTTGTTGCACATCTTACACACAAGCCACAAGTTGGCGGCGTCACTGAATTAACGGTCACTCGGTTCTCATTTGGACAACACACAAACAAGAGCCCTGCTTCCTGCAATTAGGAGGTGAGCAGCTTCCCAAACTTTTTTTTGTTGTTGTTTTTGTATATCCAAGAGGAACAAGTGCAAGAAAACGGCAAACAGACGCGTGTGGTGACAGCAATCTTCCAAAAATGTCACGCTTTGATTTAAAGCACATTGATTTTTTTTTTTAACGGTATATTACTTCAAAAAAAGTTTTCGGCTCAAAAAAAGTCACAGCGCATGTTCTTACCTGCTTATTTGACAAATGCATTGGTTTTCCCACGTTTTAAGATTTGAATGTAATTGATTCTAATTATTTGTGTTGGGTAATACCGTTTTGGGTTTTGTTAGCATTCAAGTGCAATGACTGCACAATCAGTTGGGACATTGTTTTTTTTTGGGGGGGGGGTTAGAATTGATCTTTTTTTTTTTCAAGAAATCTAGCAGTCTATTATTCTTTGAAAATACAAGATGCTTCCCCGTGTGGCAAATTAGTGTATTGCCATGCTTGAATGCCAGTCCAGCATGTCTTCGTGCTTTTTTTTCTGCTTATATTCCACGAAAAAGTGTACAACACGATTCCAATAAGTGCAATTGAAGTCAACGCTGCAGCAGTTTTTGGTTGACAAAATTAGATTGATGACGCCCTCTCAGAATACACTGCATGTCTCGAACAAATGTGTATCAATGATGAATGAGATTTGCTGTTAACATACACACACAAAAATGTGCTTTTTCTTAAAAAAAAAAAAAAAAAAAAGCGTCCTTTGGCATTAGCATTGTTCATGGAACAACTTTTCCACACGATTGTATTTGGCCTGTACAGCTAAGTGTTGTTAGACAATGTGAATTTAGCGTGATGAATGAAAAACACTTAATTTCTCAATTTTTTTTACCATTATTTGAGGGCAAAAGGACTTCACACCAAACTGCATTTTAAACTACAGAACCCAAGCACAGGTGAGTCTCGTCCTTGTGTTCACTGAGAAATTGATTTAAAAAAAAAGCTTACTTTTCTCGATTTTTTTTTTTTTTTGCAGTGAACACCTGTGCAGGAAATTCCCCATTGCCATGTTTTCTTCGTGGATTAAAAAAAAAAAAGACTTCAAAGTGAAGCTGTTCTCACCCAAGCAGGCGTTAACGAAGCCGTACCACACGCAGCCCGCCCGTCCGATCAGCCATCGTCCGTGGATGCTGGCCGCGAAGCTGAAGGGCGTCCCCAGCACGCTGACCAGCAGGTCGCTGAGCGAGATGCTGACCAGCATCAAGTTCATGGGCGTGCGCAGGGCCCGGTAGCGCAAGAACATGACCAGCACCACCAAGTTGCACAGGAAGCCCAGCGTGCCGATCAAGCCCAGGCACACCGCCACCAGCAGGTGACCCGTCGGGCTCAGCGTCGGAGGCGGCGGGGAGCCGGACACCTCCTCGTACTTGGCAGTGTTGACGACGACGGCGGCGGCGGCGGCGGCACCTCCCACCGTCGCGCAGTGCGCGCAGGTAATGCTCACGTTGGAGTCGATCATGTCGCCCGGTTCGGACCCGAGCCGAGTTGGCAAGCATCCGGTTCGCTCGGTCAATCAAGCCATCTGGAAGAGCAGGAGAAGGCGGACGGTGGCGCGGCGGGCTGCGTCCGATGCGCCTCCTTTTACGCACGGACTCAGCATTGGGGGGGGCGTGGGGG
>CAAKHF010024452.1:9203-38353 GCA_901007745.1 Hippocampus kuda | reverse complement strand
GGGGGGGGGGGGGGGGGGGGGTCGTCGTTTGGCTGCTGAGCGACTCGAGTGTCGGCGCAGGTGTGACAGCAGGTAGCCGCCTGCTGAGCGCTCGCCCCTTCCTCGCTTGACTGCGCTTTTTATCGCCCGCTGAGCCGTGAACAATCGACACCCCCCACCCCACCCCCCCTCCCCAGTCAGTCGCCAGCGCAGCCAATCACAGTCAGCGGGCCTTTGTCGGGAAGCCGTTCAACGTTTATTCCATATCCTTCAAATCCAGTAAGGTCCATATATCCTCCTGACTACCAGTAGTTCAAATTTGTCCTCTGCAGAGGACATTTGTGAACCTAAATATCTCCCACCCAGTGCATCTAATCGCATTAACTCCTTTTGTTACTCTAAAGAGGACATTTAGTGCTTTCCAATCATACCAAATTTGTAGGGGTTAGAAAAAGTAAGAAAATGGCTTCCCTCAGTGCAAAGCACTTTTTAAGTTAAGATAAGATAAGATATCCTTAATTGTCCCACACTGGGGAAATTTACAGCCTTCAGCAGCAAGATTGTGGGTAGAAAGAAGAAAGAAGAAGAAAAAACACAGTTCAATTAAGTGCAATATAAATACAATATGGATAAGGTCACAGTACTATTCACAATTGTTGTCACATCATTTAAATAATTTTATTATTTATTTATTTTTTATTTATTCAGCAGCCTGACAGCAGTCGGTCGGTTTTATGGGAAGAGGAAAAGTAATACTTTTTACCAAAGCACATTTTGTCTTGAAATGCTGTTGGCATTTTAATTAGAAGACTCTTACGAACACGTTAAAGTGTTGTTTGAGTTGTTTTAAGTGTAATGTAGTGGGATTTCAAAAATTTCTTTTGGAATAGTCCAATTACTTCACATAGATTGGGGAATTTCAAAATAAATGTGATAGGACAACATTTTTTTCCCTGGTAGTCAGGAGGATATCGTATGGTCTTTGTCCTCACTACATAAAAAAAAAAAGTTGAGTGCACTTAAAATTTCTCGGCAACGAATTTGCATTAAAATGTTTCTTCATGTTAAAATAATATTTGATGCATTTTCAACAAATTGACACAACTGGCATGGTACTCCGCTTCTATTATGATTTTTCAATCTGGTCTCATTTTTTTTTAAATTATTACAGTAATCCCTCGTTTATTGCGGTTAATGGGACCCAAAACCACCTGCGATAAACGAAAATCCGCGAACTAGCGACCCCCTTGCCCTGAAGGTACATATACATGTGTATGAGTATAAAAAATATTTATGAGGCCAAATTTAATGGTGTACATGCATGTAGAAGTAAAATTTGTAGTAATTAACATTACTTAATGCTGTATACTAATAGCTTTAAACATGTATAAGTTAGGTTAGTGTATGAATAACAAAATACAGGAAACATGTACATGTAGTACTGTATATGTTGCTCTATATGACTCGCTGCTGTTTTGCTGACTTTCGCTGCATCTCGCGGACCGTTTGCGGACTTACAATGCACTGAAGCCACGATAAACGAAACGCGAAATGGCGAGGAATCACTGTATTATTTTTTTAATAATAGTTTCCACAAACCGGTTCTAAGTGTACTTGCTAGCCCAAACGTTACTGGGATGCGCTCACGTGGAAATCTAATTAATTTCCAGGAATCGTCAGGTCCCCAAAACGAGCAATTAATATGTAGCGAAAAAAAAAACAGGACGAGTCAAAGAGGCACTAATCATTATTCATTGAATATCTCTCAAATGGAGAATCATCTTTAATGCAAATGTTCTTTTCCATTGCAACGAAAGACACGTGTGCTCAACATTCACAGATTCAATTAGCGTACATGCGATTCGCCGAGAGGCAAATTTACATTTGTTTTGTTTTGCCTTTAATATCAGACGTAACCCGAATGCATTCCTTACAACCCGGCGGAGCACAACATCATTAAAATTGAAAACAAAAAGAACAGTTGGGAGTTTTTTTCAGCATGATGAAATCAATGTCATCAATCACAAAATTGGTACATTGTGTGCTGTGCTTTGCAGCAGCTTAAGGTCACATTTAATTTGCACGTGTTCCACTGAAGACATTGCATAAGCAAAGAATTTCTTCTTGGAAGGATTGGGCGCCTGTCAATCACAGGATAGGGAGAGACAAAGAATGAACTGGTCGCCATGGCGCAAACTAGCACTCACGTTTCCACTTGTGGACAATTTCGAGTCTTCATTGAAGCCAATATGCACGTTTTGGGGAACGTGGGAGAAAACCCAGAACCTCTCCTCTATCTTTCAGTCAAACTCATAAGTTTGAAAAATGTGGTCCCTGGCAACCAATGCACATGCTGACCTTCTTGCTACTGCTGCTTAACACGACTCACATAAGGCCCAACAGACTTGAGGAGACGTTTAAAAATGGGGGGCAGGGGGGACTTGCCAGCAAAAACTTGGACGTCATCTCAATTCAATTTCTCACAATTGGAATCCAAAGTCCTTCAGCCATTAGGAGTAGAAGTGTAAAAAGGCGAGGGAGGGACGGCGCCATTAACATCATTCATCCGCCAAACCCGGTGTTAATTAACGTCCTTGCCGCCTCCTTATCCATTCAAAATCGTTCTGTCGTTCTGTCTCAATCTCGACTAGTTACCAAAACACCTCAAGAGGGTCAAGGTGGGGGAAAAAAAAAATGGCGCGAAACAAGAGGACACGTGAGCCGCCGCCTCCACGCTTGTCGAAAACACACTCTGGACTTTGTGAATCCAGACTAATTGCATATTCACGCATAACAAAAAGAACACATACTGATGACCTCTTGACCTGGCATTGATTCTTTTCATTGAGTTGTACAGACTGGAACAAATTGCATTTCAAAATCCAGCGGAGGGGGCAGACTCAGGTGAAAAGACGGCAGCGGAGAAGGAGGATGGAGAAAAGAAGATGAGGTACTGATCGGTTCGACGTGAGAGATAAGGAATTGACGCTCTGGTGTTTTGGTTCGGCAGTTGCGGCAGTTGATTTGATACAAGTGAGACACAGGCGAGACGTATGAGAAGGCAAGTATGCACCGGTTGGCCACAATTTTGACAAACAAGGGCAAGGAAGGAATTTTTATTATTTTTTTGGACACAGGTGCCATACTCAAAAATCCGTTCCGTTTCGACACACGGCAGGTAGGCAAGGGAGATGAATGATTCTAGACAACCGGCTTGGCGACGGAAAAGCGGATAAGGAATCAATGGTTTTGACACAGGTGTCCGATACAAGGCTAGGCAAACCCTTATGGCTCTAAATGCGATTTCTGGTTTGACGCAGGTGTTCAAGAAGACGCTAGGAAGCACTTGGAATGATGAGACACGGGCGGGTAACGAGAAAGGCGGAGAGATGCTAGCTAAAGAATCGCTAGTTCCGATAAAGGTGCGAGGAAGAAGGGGAACCGAGTTGTGAAAATGTCGTTTGTGGTTCGACACGGGTATTAAAAGTCAAGGCTAGGAACGCTTGATTATTCCACACCAGGCGGGAGATAACAAGACGAATTTCATCAGACGTCAGTGCGAGTCATGACGAAACGTCGTGCTTTTAATCTCACCCCGTGTCATTTTTCACATGCCGCCCACCTGTGTTGCTTTGTTCTCGCTCACTTGTTGGGTTCCTTTGATGGTTCCGCCGCGCCACAGGTCCCAAAATAACCACCGCCGCGTGGTTCAAGTGTGTTTTTAGCATGTAAGTAGATGGGATGCGTGTCGACGTCACTTCTTGCGCCGTTACATGACTTATAGTTCAAGTCCGGGGGTGACAAAGCCGTTGTTTCGCACCTTTGCACTCTCCTTGTTGTTGGCAGGGTGTTGAATTGAGTCTTGCAAGTTTTGTGAGAAGTGCCCTAAAGTTATTTTCTTTTCAGCAGACTCCATCTCTCTCACAATTAAACTTTAGGTAGCCTTAATGCCACCTTATGAATTAATCACAAGCCTCACAGACTTAAAAAAAAAAAAAAAATTGTCGACCCGACTGGCTATGTCGTTAATAATAGGTACAGGAGATCTTCTCCTTCTACCTGATTGTCAAGTGCTTTTACGACCTGCTTTTCAAATCCCAGAATTCCTCCAAATTGATCCCCTCCCCTCCCCCAGCCCGATATTTTGTGATGAGGGTGGTCACTTCAGGAATCTTTTTTGAGCATCACTCTTGGAAAAATGAGCTTCATTTTTTTTTTCTTTATAAAATCAAGTCCCAAAAAGCACTCGTGTGAATGCAATAAGGAGAAGTATTCCGGATAATCTTTCACAAAGCACCTTGGATGGTGACGTCATTGAAAATCAGCAGCTGTCTTGTGCAAAGCATGAAGATCTGCTGGTTTGCAAAGTCAGTACAAACTATCAAAACTGAAGGGCGTCCCCAGCACGCTGTATAATATTTGGCGTATACATTTAGCTGCATTTTTTTTCAAAAATTCTAAATTCTAAATTGGGAGTTGGCTGTACACTGTAAAAAAAAAAAAACACCAAACATGGAGGGGGAAAAAAATCACTTAAAACTCAGTGGGTGTCCCACGATACGATGGGAAAGAACTGTCTCATCCGTCCTGCTTAAGTCCTAATGAGCGCAATTGTTCATCCGCTGACAGAAAAAGATGAAGAAAAGACCATCCCCACCAGGTCGCTGAGTTGGCACATGGTTTTGGCACCTGTGAAAAGTCAACAACCCGGCGCTGGCACACACTTACTCGGAATGACGAAGGGACGCTGACCTGACAGGAGGCGATTTATTTGTCTCGCTTTGTTCGCCCCATTAGCCACCCGGGCCTCGACCGGACGAGACAGGCGTTGCACGCTGTGTTGTTTGGAAGACACCTGGTGGGGTTTTTTTCTTTGCAGAAAGTGCAACGGCACACTGTAAACACACAAGTGCAAAAAAGGACATGAGACATGAGAAGTTCGGGCTGAACATGGCTGAAGGACAAAATTTAGCTACGTAAATAGCATTAGCGTGACATTGTCATGGGGTGTCGTGGCAGGACGTCAAAGTGTGACGTCGCGTATCGTTGTCGTGTGATGTCGTGGCACGACATGGCACTGTGACGACGTCGCGGGACATCATAGCTTCACAACTTAATGGGACTTTGTAGTTTGACATCCTGACCGGACATGCTAGCGTGACGCCGTAGCACAACCTAATAGCATAACATTTGACTATGTATCAGTCCATAGTAGCTTAACATGGTAGTGTGAAGACCTAGCGTGACATTGAAGCTTAGCTTGACGTCCTAGCATGACATTAACGTTACATTGGAATGCCGCATTAGCATGACGTCGTAGCGTTAGAGTGCACTGTGGTGTAAATAGTATGACATTGTTGTTTGACATGCCGTAGGGAGCTTGACGTTGTTGTGTGACGTTAATGTGACATTAAAACTTGACGTTTATTGTGATGTCAGGGCATCACATCGTAGTGGGTCAGTGTATTTTGACAACGTAGCTTCGCCCTTCGCATCGTATTTTGAAATGCGTGACATCGTAGCATATAGTGATGTCACTTGGTACTGTGATGTCATAGTGTGAAGTCAGAGTGGGATATTGCAGTTTGACATCATAGTGTGTCAGCGTAAAAAGATTATTACTCAAGTAAAATACATATGTCTGATACTTGTCTCGATCTTTTTTGACAATGGGAAAGTTGGGTCAGGATTTCCTGAGGAACTTCGAGGTGTGAGTCTGAGGAACGTTGACATCGTCGAGGGACAACTGATGGAGCTCCAGAAAGTCAACAAAGAGTTGGACTTGAAAAAGTGGCTCGGCATCCTTAAAGGTGAAGAATCGCAGCCTGTCCTCTTTTTGTTTTTGAGGAGGAGCTCTTGCTCCTCGTCTTCCTGTGGTGCTTTTACCGAGCCTCCTGGGGGGGACGAACATTTCTCTTCTCTCACTTGACACTATCGATCGCTCTACAGTTCACGGATGAGTCACTTGGTCTCGGCCGCCGCCTTTTTCTCCCACGCTCTCGCTTTGTGTAAATATTCATATGCTTGTCTTACTACTTCGAAACACCCGATCAATGTCAAGAAGGATGTCAATCTCGGCGGGAATGAAAATGATTAAGGAGAATGAATCAATTAAGAGCATACCTGGGCATTTAAAAAAAAAAAATTAAAGCGAACGCTGACTGCCGTGGTTTCTAGAAAATACGGACTGTTAATATTTATTGACCGACATCATGCGTAAACCCGTGTGTTTAGTTTGTGTTGAGCCGGGCGCCATCTTGAAGGCGTATAACGTGAGTCGGCATTACGAGAGGAAGCGTGCGAAAAAATTACATTTGACTGAGGTTGAGAGTGCAGATATCCGAAGATTTGCTCACGAAGCTCAATAAACAACAAGGCTATTTTACCAAGCTACACCGAGCCCGGGAAGCAGCAACCAAGACCAGCTTTGTGACATCCCACAACATCGCGAAGAACACGAAGCCATTTTCCGGAGGGAGAATTCGTTCAAAAGTGCTTGGAGGACTCTGCTATGCCGATATGTCCGGAGCAACAAAAGAAGTTCAACAAATCCAGGTACAGACCCTCTCTGACTGATATTCATCTGTCATGTGTGCTTTACATCTCCACCTCTAATATTCAACCTGAAATTAGATTTTTTTTTTTAGACATGCACATTCCTACAAAATCCAAATTTTGAATGATAAATGAATTTGTAAGTCTACCATATGGATGTGTGTGTGTGTATGCATGTTGGATGGATGGAGGAAGGCCTTCTCGGTGGCAACAAGAAGAAAAGGAATTGAAAAGTTGTGCACAAGAGTGGCTAAATTCAACCCACAAAAAAAAGGGCTAAGACCAAAAAGACAAAAAGCCAGTCTGTCATTTTGCTTTGAAGCAGCCAAGTAAATAAGTCCTTCAAATGTGTTTTGAAAATTCAGCTACGGGCAGTTCATCATCAACATGAAATTGGGTAGAGATGTCTAGCATTAGTACACCCCCACCCAAAAAAATACAATCTCTTGACGCCGTGTCTGAAACGGCGCAGCAAGCCTGTCGTTTTGGCTTAAAGTGGCCTTTTAAAGGCTCATTTTCCAAGATTGCTTCAAATATTTTTGAAAAAAAATCAGCCCCAAAGGCAGTTTCGCTTAACACAAAATTTGGTAGGCATATGTTCCAAGAGTAGACACACCAAAAAAAAAAAAAGCTTTATTTTATTATTAGTATTTTTTTTACATTCAAGCATGACATGTCAGGGTCCTTTTGGCCATTATGGATTCCATTATAATGTCCGAGATACCAATGCATAACATCACTGTTTTTGTCCCACCAATGCAATTTAACACACTGCTCCACTCAAAACTTTCAATTTTTTTGCATGTGTGATCAAGCGTACCCTCTTAACCTCTGACTTTACCCCAATGTATTACAGCGACGGACACACTTAATTTACACGCAATTGATTCCAGCGAGGCCAATTGGAAATCAATTTCAAAAGTTTCTATTCAGCCTGCAGTCAAGAAGCAGTGGAGGAGGATCTTTCACTCACACACGAATCGTATTTGAATGTTTGGCTCTTCTTTCAAAAGCCATTGAGGTTAAATGGAATCGACTGGCTGGGAGAAAATGAGAATATCTTTACAGATGATGTTTGCATCAGGCAAGGTCGCATGTGGCTGAAAAGTGAGTGCGGAAAAATAGAGCATTCACGAAGCAGAAATGCTCAACAAGCGGCTCTGAAAAGACACAAACGCTTTCTTTTGTCATTATCGTCAGGGTCAAAAAGTCCTGTGCCAATTCTCCCGTCGTGCGACACGGGCAGCGGAAGCTGCGATGTCTGCACAAACGCACACTCACCAAGGTTACGTTTAAGAAAAAAAAAACTATTCAAAAGCCTCCGCTGCTCCTGCCTCACATTCAAGGCTCACCCTTTATTTATTTATTTTCCCCATTAAATCAATAGGCCTCCAAACACGCATTCTTTTATTTTTATTTTTTTTATTGCTCCTTCCCAGCTTTTGTGTGATGGCTATGTCAAGTCGAGACAGATTACGAGTAGATGTCTGAAACAAAATAATCATCAGGATACCTGCACATGTTCATTGCGGTCGCCGTTCTTGCCAACTTGCAAAGTAGAAATGAACAAAACTAAGCGAGATAATCGGTGGGGGGGGGGGGGGGTTAAGTAGTGTCACATGTGCACGCAACATACATGACATGACCCTGGAAGTTTGAGGAGTCCACAAGTTGAGGACACGGCCGGCTGGCCATGACTCAGCATTTCATTTCCTCCCCTTTGCTAATCACAAGCATGCGATTTGAGAAATTCACTTTATCGAATCAGTCAAGTGAGGTTCATTTGAACAGTCTCGCTCGTTTCCGTCTGCGTCGAAGTAGTGTTGCACGATTTCTATTTTTTTTTTTTAATACCGTTATTGATTTTTTTCTGTAAATCGCTGTGTGTTTGAGGATGTGTGTCACAGTACCAGCGAGCGCTGCGGAGTGCTTAGTGCTGTTGCGGATCAGAAAGGCTTTCCAGGGATCACACTGATCCAACGCCGCAACCATGCACTGCGATCAATGTGAGCCAGGCGGAGATTGCTGTCCTGTAATGGAAAGGTCACAGCTTTGACCCCACGGGGGTGCTTCAGACAAGACTCCCCCCCACCCCCTGCAGAGATCTTGCATGAAGCGACGCACATCATTCTCTCACATCACTTTTATTTCCACCTTTGTTGAATGGCGCTTTACAGTGTTGTCTGAAATGAATGAAAATAAATAAGCAGTTCCAGTGTGGAATAATGCACCAACAGGAGGCGCGAGCAGCGAGTCACAGTACAGATATGCAAGAAATGAACATTCTCTGGTCCTGCGGTGGATGAGTCATCCTCGTCATATGCTGCTGTCACTTCCTGCCAGGAAAACAAAATGGTTCAGGTCTAAGCAAGGACGCAAAGGATTTGAGACAAAACTGAAGGGGTCCTACGACAGATCCCTGAGGTACTCAATCTTACTGTCTGAAACACCAACATCCCTCCCGTAGGCGAGCTGTCGCAAATTTTCACAAGACGGGACCACCCCCTTAAAACAAGCTACATCCCGAGAGCCTGGTGGGGAAAGAAAAAAAAAATCGTGATACCTGTTGCAGTGTGGTCCATACGTGTCCAGCATGAGCGAGCTGGCCTCTTCCAGGTTCCACTGGCAGCGCCGCAGTAGTGCCTCGCAGGAGCGTCGAGAGCGCAGGCCCACGCGGAACAACTGCTCCACCTTTGTCATCAGACAAAAAAAATAAGTCATCACATGGCATCTGTAAAGCTACCATGTGCGAGGCAGTACCTTCAAGTGGTTGATGGCCTGCTGCACTTCCCCTTGGTGAGCTTGCAAGGCGGCCTGACACTCGTCCAGCGTGACACCGTGGACGGCTTCTCGGATCTGATGAAGATCCAGTCAATCAATCATATCATTCAGCAAGCCAGGACAATCCCGGCGCTCTGTTTCTCACCTGTGCGACGCTGAGCTCCTGCTGGGCGGGGGCGGTCGCAGCGCGCCCGGTGTTGTTGTTGGAGGAAGAGTTGGGCTTGGCTCTGGCGGGATGCTGAATCATGGGTTTGACCGTTGCCATATTGGCAGCTCCGTATCTGATCAACAAAAACAATTAGATTAAATAGACGCTATTGCAGCGGACATTTAGCAGATTCCGCTTATCTATTGAAAATTCAATCTTTCAGTTAGCTAGTGAGTAAATCTTTTTTTTTTGTTATTATGCCTGCAGGCTGACCGACGCTACTCACAAAATGTTTGGGCTTATTTGGTTTTGGGATGAGCCTCAAATTTAAATGCACTGTCACCTTAACTCATTCACCCCCAAAGACGTTTTTAAACGTCTTTTCAGACTTGGTCTAGAGTTGGCTGGTACTGAATGTGAACAGGTGCACATTTTCACCTGTTAAGGTGCGATTATATTTTTCGGTTCATCTCAAAATTGGAATATCACAGCCGGTCAGTCAAGCAACGCTCGGATCGAGTGAATCTTGCGCTGGCAGAGTTGATGTTTTGTTTTCTACATCTACACGAGCTGCGGTTAAAAATATACCTGTGTGCGCTTTAACGGCACAAATCTGAATTTGATTGTTTCACACTCTCCTACTGCACTGTGTGACACAAGCCGTCTTTCACACTGGTCGTATAAGTTTTTTTTTTAAGGTAGAGCCGGCATTTACTGGCGCGTTTCTCCCAGTTGTGGTCAAAATTAAAATGATTAATCAATAATCATTTTCATTTCAATGTACAGTATACACATTTGCTTAGTTTGCCACCTCTCCAACGAGTCGGTGCAAAGGGTTTCGGATAAATACCTATCCAGTAGTGCCGGTCGCTCTGGCAACGGGGTGCGGGCGGAGCTCTGTGAGCTATCAATCGCCGAGGAAGGTCCATGAGCCTCGTGCATGGCCAGAGGGTCCAAAGAGGAGCCGGGCAAGTACGATGGCACCACTTTGGGAGGCGAGGCCGAGGAGGACAGTAGAGGACCCAGGAGGCCTGAGGCCCGACGAGGGGATACTGAGAGTGGTGGCGGAGGGAGCACCACGGGTGGCGAGCATGGCAGCGGCGGTGCCAGAGTGAGCGGCGAGGAGGAGCGGGAGCCCGGTTGGGAGAGGGCTCGGTCCCGTGGCGGCAGCTGAGGGGGCGCGTCTTCCAACTCCAGGGAGATGGAGCTGTGCCGCGGGTGGGTGGTGCCCGCCGCGGGGCCGTGTTTAACGTGGCGTAACGGCGGTGCCGGGCTGCGGGGTGGCAGAACAGGCCGGTCCTCCGAGCTGGAGGAGGGCGACGGCGGTGGCAGGCAGATCTGCCGGTGAGGTGCCAGGGGGGCCAGCGGCAGGGGCAGCGGGGAAGAGGGCAGCGAGCGGCCCGTCGCCATGGGAACCTGGAGCTTCACCATCACCTTCGTCAGCCACAAAAAACAAATATTAGCACAGCATGACACCTCGAGTCTTAACCCTCAGGCCTTGTTGGAGTTTGCTACCTTTCGAGTCAGACAAAGAAGATTCGTAACATGTACATTAAAACAGCTAAAATGCTTGGGGGGTGGGGGGCGGAATAATTAAGAGGAAGCAAAGTGGACACAGATGGCCAGCATGGAGTCAACATGGTTCAGCGTCCAATAAATGCATTTGACACCTCTCGCTGGAGTTCTTGGAAGAGGTCGGCCGACTGCGACTCGTTCCGAGCCAACGTGGCGCCGGGGGCGGGAGTGGCCAGGAGCTCTTCAGCCAGCCCCTTGTTGATGGAGCGTACCTCCTGGTCCTCGGATTGGTCCTGCAGCTCTGCTGCCACTTCATCGTAGGCCGGGTGTGGGAGGGGCCAGTCCAGGATGGAAGGCGTGTCCTAAATTATGATGTCCACATAATTACATCATAAGGACTCAGAATATTCCAGATTGATCTAGAATGACAGAAAATCTGCAATATAGAGAAATCATTTTAAAAAATGAGGGTGAGTCTGTTATTCAAGCATATTTGCTCTTGGCAATGTGAACAGTGAGGGTTAGCTGTATTTCATTCGAGGTGATTGCGCAAATAAACCAAGGATGACGTCTTCGCTGTCAGAAATAGAATACACTAGAAATCCATTAGTTCCCCTTCATGTCCAATCTACAGGGCGACTGTTTGCACTTTCTGCAGGGCCCCCGGGGCCCCAAATGGTCCCCTGTCAGGTGTCAAGAGTATTTAAGCACCCCAAGCAACAAGACAGTGCACCCCGAAAAGGACATCCAAGGTTTACTGTTTTGGTTTTTTTGCTGCTGATGTAAGACCCGTGCAAATAGCGCGAGACAAAGTGAAGCATCGAAGCGTGAAGGAGCGTCACGCCAATCAATGAGCGCCATCTCGTCACATCGTGTTCATCCGAGTAGAAGAAGGCGCCTTACGACATTTCCAGGCCAAACAGTGGGGGAGGGGGGGGGGTGGCAAGGTGTGTGTATGTGTGTGTGGGGCAGGGGGGCGAGCACAGACCCCAGCGGGATTCCGGAATACGTTTTTGCTCAGATTTAACCTTCTTTTGTTTGTTTTTTTTGTCTTTCAGCTCAACATGAAGATGTTTTCAGGAGAAGGCTTTAGTGAGGGGTAACAGTGGTGGATGAAATATACATTCAGGTATGACCAAAACCATAAAAGTGCAGAAGAGTTATTGTTTCTTTATTTAATTTTCTGTCATGACGAGTACACGTGCCAGATTTTGGGAATCGGTTACTCAGGTTGTGGTGGTGGGGGGTGAGGTGCTATAATCATAAAAATGCATTTAATTTCAAATAAGAATAAATATAGAGTTGGACAAGAGACGAAAAGTCCACTCAAGGACTCAAGAAGGTGCGGCAACTTGTTTTAAGCGCACCTTGAGCGTATCCTGGTCGAGTGGCAAGGTCTCAGTAAGCGGT
This sequence comes from Hippocampus kuda, assembly GCA_901007745.1. Lineage (NCBI taxonomy): Eukaryota > Metazoa > Chordata > Actinopteri > Syngnathiformes > Syngnathidae > Hippocampus > Hippocampus kuda. The sequence continues at coordinate 25,965 of CAAKHF010024452.1, read as the reverse complement.
GAGGGCGTAGTGGTGGAGCTGAAGCTGTCGTCCGTGAAGTCGATGAGCGACACCTCGCTGGCGTCCGTCCGGCCGGTGCCGCAGCTCTCCCACGGGCGCAGCTTCAGGCCCAGCGACACGCCCGGCCGCTTGGCGCCGGACCGAGTGCCGGCGACCGGGGCGGCGGCGTCTTCCTCGTTTTCATCGTAGTCCTCCATCACCGAGTCGTAGAAGGGCTCTGACCAAACACGCTGAGTGTCATGACATGGCGGCCATTCTAGCATGGGGGGGGCGAGGTGACACTTACTCTTGAGCAGGACCGCGGGCTGAGGAGGACGAGGCGGGGGTTGTTCTGTCAAAGTAAATTCGTTGGTGTCTGACAATTGGCTAACCAAAAAAACAAACAAAAAAAATACATAAACGCTGCCGAAAAATGGTGGTTTAGTTACTCTTGGCCCGGTTGGGGAGCTTGGTCGGCCTCGAGGTGCAAGGATCCATTCCGAGGACATCAGGGGGCTTCATGGGGTTCCCCAAATAGAGACTGAATAAGGAAAGGATTCACATGATCACAAAACTGCCGTTCTTGACAACGAACCTCCAAATGTGCACCTAATACAGTAATGTATATTGTTGTTTATGGTGAAACACTGCCCTCTAGTAGATATTCTATGTAACTGCATAGGAACAAGACGGCGCATTTAATACATAAATATACAGTATACATAAACATAGCTATTGCATATTTTCCCATCGTGGCAATAAAAGGAAGGTTATCTAATCGACCCAAACAAAAACAACAAAATAAAATTCTCCATAGAATGAATGCAATGGGACAATTTTAGAGTCTTCAACAAAGTCTTCAAACAACAAAGCGGGTGCCGGAAAAGTGGTTAGGACTGCACGACTGTCTGTGTTTTATGTTATGTGTTGTGTTTATTATTTTACTTTAACTGTTTTGTTAAGCGCTTTGTTACAGCTGCCGCTGTTGTGAAAGCGCTATATAAATCAGCATGTATTGTATTGTATTGTAAAGTTACGATTTTGAGACCAAACCAGAGTACCTGGGGGAGGATTCAGATCCCACCCGCTTGTCAATCAGATGTGCCGCCCCATTGTCATTTCGATTCATCCCATCAAAGAGTTTGACGAATAATCCCGACCTGTCGATGCGGTCTGCGTGGCCCCAGCTCCTGTGCGGATTGGTGTCGCCGTGGCCCGTGTGGATGAACGAGTGCTTTAACGGTTTGCTGATGTCGTCCGCCGACAAGCCGGTCACAGCCGTCACCACGTGGCGAGGGAATTGGCCCACGCGCAGTGTTCGCCGGTTCTGGCCTCGCCACCAGTAATGCTCAGCCCTGGAAACACAGACACAGTGCGTCCGCAAAACTTGATTCAGTGAGCAGAAAATAATTGGCATCTAAAAAGAACAATAAAAAAAATAACTGTGAACTGACCTTCCCTCGATGATGGTGATGACATCATTCATCTGAATGAGGAGCTTGTTGTCCTCCGCAGAGTCCTGCAGGGCCCTCATTTCGGCAGGCGTACTCTGAACGGCCACAACGTTCCCGTTAGCACTGCAGACAAAAAGAATCCAAGGACACCCAAACCTTGTCGCCGCACCTCCATCAGGAAGTCCCTGAGGGCCACAAAGGTGGGCCTGTCCTCGGGTTTGGGGCTCCAGCACTGCAGCATGACGTTGTAGATGTCCTGAGGACAGTCATCCGGCTTGCAGAGCCTCTCTGCTTCCACGTCCACCTTGTGGAGGATCTGCCAGAGGTCAGACAAGTTCAAGTCGTCGCCTCGTAGGAAGCGTTTGGTTGAGTTTTCAGCAGGATGTCTTCCCACTTGATGTGTTCGTTCGATTATTCCCAATACCTGACTCCCATTCAGGCCGAGCCATGGCTCCTGCCCGTGGGTGAACATCTCCCACAGAGTGACCCCGAACATCCAGGTGTCGGACGCATGCGAGAAAGTGCGAGTCTTCAAGGACTCTGGAGCGCACCTGCAGGGAAATCGCAGAAGAAACCCCTGCACTGACCCATACAGATGGACTAGAACAGCTGAACTTTATTGGAAGTTGAGCAGAGGCCCTTTCGAACGGTGCCAGGTGTGCTCTCCAGAAGTACGTGACGGTAAAAAAGGGTGGCCAATCTCACCAAGGGAAAGGGACTTTGTGGCCCTCCTCCATGACGTAATGGTCGGCGTGAGACGGCAGCGCCCTCATCAGGCCGAAGTCGCCGATCTTGACCGTCTCGTTGGTGGAGAGCAGCACGTTGCGAGCTGCCAGATCGCGGTGGAGGAAGCGCCGTTGCTCCAGGTAGGCCATGCCGCACGCCACCTGCACAGCAGGACCCTTTAGTTTTGCCTTCACCAAGTCTTTCAATCATGTTGTGCTGCAGTACTATATATGACCACTAGGAGGAGTATATACCTCCCGCAACTAAATAATTGCTGACAGCCGCATTCATTCGAAATCTAAACATACGGCAGACTAAAGTCAATTTGTCATGGAAGGATGAAAGTTTTGGACCATGAACCTAAAAATACTCTCTGTTGTGCTAAAATAAGAAATACATATTTGTTTATCTCTTTAACGACACCCTGAGTAAAGACGGCGTGCCCATCGTCCTGTGATGGAAAGAATGAAATACTCCCAAGTGTTTAAAAAGTAAAGCAGCAGAATGAAGGTAAATGAGTGAGTTCATCACCAAACCTGCACGGCGTAGTTGCAGAGCGAAGAGATCAGGATGTGACCCTGACGCTTCCTCAGCCGGTCCAACAAGGAGCCCAGAGGAGCCAGCTCCGTCACCTGGGCACAGCAGAACCGCAGTTGGGTTCAAAAACAACAGGAACATTTGAACTAAATACAAACAATGTGCCTATTTGTTGACTTTGCAGGATATGCATTCTCCCTTGGTTGCTGAATCCCGTTGTGCAGCGCTCACCATCTTCATGGGCTGCGTCAGGACGATCCCATAGAGGCGGATGAGGTTCTGGTGGCTGAGGGAGTGCATGGCGTTCACCTCCCTGATGAAGTCGTCCAGGCCGTCCGACTCCAGCACGCCGGTCTTCAGACACTTCACCGCCACAGACAGCTGCCAGATCAATGACCGAATGTGGGTTGGTTGCTGTTTTTCATAGTCCATTATGAGCAGACGAGACACTGAAATGTACTTAAGGACAAAAGGTGTCTGAGTGAGTTGAGCTTTAGATAAAAGTAGTGCTTCAGCACCATTTTCTGGCATCTTCATGCCAAGGAACTATGTTGAATTGAATTGTGGCGCTTCGGTTCATCCATCTTGTAGCATCTTAGTACCAAGGAACTGTGTTGAAGTTGTTGGATAGCTTCAATTAGATGAAAGTAGTGCTTTGGCGTCGCAATGTGCTAAAGTACTGGAGTAGGAGACGCTTCATTTCGATAAAAGCAGTACTTTGATGCTTTCTTTTTGTATCAATAGAAAACAATCTTTTTGCAGGGGCTTTCAATGACAAATTTTTGCACTTTGCCTCGCGGGCTCTATTCCCATTGCACCTAAAATTTTAAACTTAAATCCGCGAATGAAGTCTTGGCAGTTGTTCCTTTGCACCACTGATTGTTTGTTGTCTCACCACTTGACTGCTGGGGGCGCTCCAATCGCCGCGGCGCACCACCCCGAAGGTACCATCGCCGAGACGCTCAAACAGCTGCAGCTCAGCCTCTCGGATAAGGCAGGTGAGTGAGGCCGCCGATTCCCCTGCAGACGAAGACCCGCCGGACGCCGTCGCCCCGAGCGTGAGGGTCGGCTGGGGGTCAGTGTCGGGACGCTTCACAGGAAACACCTGTCGATGCGGTTGGCCAATCAGAATCTCAACCTGATTCCACTTGATTCGAAACAGCTTCTGCGTTACATTCTCATTGCGGCACAATCTGAATCTGATCCCGATCAAAGTCAGTATGACAGTAGCGCTCGTATTTTACATTAACAAATTTACTTGCCATTCAAGCTTCTATGTTACATTTACATCCCGACACAATCTGTATCCAGTCCTGATAAAACTTGACATTAGAACTTCTAGTCTGTTACATTTACCTTTCTGTGCATTGCGGATCAGATCCCGATTAAAATTTGACCGGACATTCCGGATTCTACATGACATCTACCTCGGGACACGATCTCAATCAAATCCTAATCAAATTTGTTTTGACATTAGCGCTTGAACATAACATCTACTTTGCAGCACTATTTGGATTAAATCCCGATCAAACCTGATTCTAGTTAGTGTTGCAATATGTACTCCAGTTCAGTATGCTTCCCCTTCTTGCCAAACTTGGAAGAAGTGGGGCAATGTGAACCGGACTGAGCTCCTTAGGTACTGTGTTTGTGCGTTGTACTGAACCTTGCTCATCCAGGATTTGCGTTTGTAAAGCGCTCGCCTCCTCTTGACGGCTTCCCACAGCCTCCTCTGACCTGAAAACAGAAGAAGCATACCACCGTTAAAAATACACGGCCCGGGGTACGCAGCGGGTGGGTGTCTGCGGCCTGACCCGGGCGCCCCATGCCAATTTTCTCCAGGTCTTCGTTCTTGACATAGTCGAAGTGCGATAGCCGCGTGACGTTGAGTTCGTCGCGGATGCGCAAGAAGTACTGCTGCAGCTGAACATCCGTCAGCAGCTCCAGAAGCCATTCCGTGCCCTCCTCGCCCTGCATCTACACACAATCGCACGCGTTGTAGTAAATGTTACATTTACATTGCTGTACAATCTGGATCTCATCCTGATTCAGTTTGATTTTATATCAGAAGTTCTGATGCATTTACATTGCTTCGCATTCTGAATCCAATGATGGTCCAATGTGATTTGACTTCCGAATTTCTATGCTACAGACCCCAACCAAACTTCATTTTACATTGGAGTGTCTGAGTGACATTTACACTGCCGTAAAATCTCGCTCAGATCCTGATCCAATTTGATTTGACATCAGCGCTTCTAAGCTGCATTTAGATTGCTGCCCGATTTGGATCAGATCCCAATAAAACTCGGTATAATATCACTGCTTCATATTCCAGAAGGCGTGACCAGAAGAGGAAGAAAAGTGAACATCACTCAGATCTATAAAATGCCGGCTGAAATCGAGAGCAAATGGACAAAGCCCTGCTGATAAAAACCTCCTTGGTGGAGGTAACTACATGACTGGAAAGACACACACACACACACACACACAAATTGTGGTGCATCCGCCACCACGTTTACCATTTGTCTCCCGGCATTCTCAGGCATCCTCGCTCTCCCGTCCGCGTCCTCCTCGTCGGCCTCCTCTCCTCCCCTGGCGTAGGGGAGTCTCCGGTACACGTAGCTGTCCCCCATCTGCCGCTCGACTTCTAATCTCAAGATACCGGCATCCACCTAAAGACAAATTTGCGTCCCCCCTCTCTCGCCGCGCCCTCTCATCAAAACGCTGGCCGTTGCTGAGTCACGACGTCCCACCGCCACCTCCATTGCTTCCCCCTTGGCCGCCTCGCTAAATAATTCAGGAGAGCTATTGAGGAGGAGGATGAGGAGGAGGCAAATGAGGATGCAAACGGATGGATGGAGAGAAGGACACTTCCCAGGATGCACTTAAGGGACGCGGCGAGCGACAAGCAGCAAGTGCAGCACATCCAGGTGGATGTTACACACACAACGATGTTATGAAATGTGTGATACAGGAATGTAGTAGTTCTCTCTCGATGCATACAGAACACCACCCTCCACCCCCACAGTTACCATGGCGACCACTGGCTGGAGGCTCCCTCGTGCATGAACGCATCTGCACCCTCAAATGAGGTTTGAAATAGGCCAAAGCTCTAAATATAGCAGCCCTGGATAAATTGGCCATATGTTGCTCATCGATTTATATATATATATGTGCGTATATGTATATATATCCGTATATATATGTATGTATATATATATATATATGTATGTGTGTGTATATATATATATATATATATATATATATATATATATATATATATATATATATATGTATGTATATATATATATATATATGTATATGTGTGTGTATATATGTATATAATGTGTGTGTATATGTATTATATATATAAATTATACACTGATTAAGATAAGTAAATAAAGCACAACCGACTACCTGTTTAAGTGTGTAGAAATGAATTAACTTAGATGGAAATAGAACCCTTCACTAGCATTGCGTTCATGAATAAATACTAAAATGATTAGAAACTATTCTGTAATTCTTATATATTTGTCGAGTTTTCGACGTCATTTCAGAAGCCACGCCCCCTCGCTGCCAAACAGTAGCAACTGTGTGATTTTCAAGTTAGGCTTCTTCAAGATTCTTTAATATATCAATTATTCAAACTGTTTTTATTGATCGAGCGCTTTTCATACGTGACAATATAACTGTTCGCGTTCTCGATGTTTTTAGGAATTATATTTGAATAGAAACGTCACAAAAATGTATTTTGGGGGTGGGGCTACAACGGCTGAATGAAATCTTTCCACTTCATTTCAATGTGGGAAATTTTTATTTTGATACGATCTTGTTTCCACTGTATTGCAGGTTTGTGCAGGGGTAACGAATGTTGTAACCCGTCTGTTCTCCAAGGCCACTAACGCTAATTGTTTAATCTTTAAATCTACTCCCGAGCCGCCAGTGTCTGAAGCGTCCATGCGTTTTAACTCGGGAGGCACCCAAAATGCTTCTGCGTCCCCAGAAAGACAATACTGTACACGTTTAGTCTGGTTTTACCTTGCACACGCGCTCTTATATTAAAACTGTATCGGAACTAGATTAGGAGTCACAAGAGGTCAGTGTGGCTGGAGGCGGGACCCCACATCCACCGCCAGCTACAAAAGCAACGACAGTAAAAATACTACGAATAATAAACAAACGAACACATATAATGTGCATGTAACACATTTATTTTATTTTCGTGTGGTTTAATGAAAATATCACAGGGGAACTTACCACATCGCATCGGTCACGTTGTTCTCATCATTTTGTCTTCATTTTTACTCTGTTTTAGTAATCCGTGGTCGGAAACAGCATCAACCGACCAGTGGGGGTGGGCTTCAAGACCACTCGACGCGGTCGTTTGTCTTTCCCTGCGGCATCTCTGAAGCAGGATGCGGTGGTTTATCAGCAAATGAGAGGAAATTGAACGGGACTGTCGCCAGCCTCCTCCGCCGGCAGCGCGAGTCGTGCGTCGTCGCTCGCTGCAAAACCCGGTGAGCCTCAGCACCACTCAGATTCATCCGCGGCGCAAAACCACCCGGAAATGTCAAAACGACTGAGCGTCAAATTGCTCACAAACGAAAGAAACAAGAACATACTTTCATGTAAAACACTGATTAATAAAGACGACAAATATCAACTTGATGCAAAGCTCAGGATTGTAATTGCATTTAATCAGAGGACAGAAAACCCGAATCCAACATTAATTCAGTTGAGGCAATATTTTTTTTTGACAAAACATGAAAAACATTTTTTTCACAATCAAGTGCCAGAAATCCCCCCTCCCAAATCTTAACAAATTGATGTAAAGTGATTGGATGTTTTTTTCTCAAGTGTAACAACATTGATGACCCGATGAAAGAAGTGAATTTGTGTCACAATACACTTTTCTGGAGATATGTTTACATTTATGCATTATCGCTGGCACTGTTGCTAAATAGCAATGGGGGGAAACGACCACTGCAAGGCTCCTCTGATTTTATTTGTGTAACATTTGTTTTCTCTCTAAACAACATAACCCCTCAATTTCCATTACAACTGTTGTCATTTAAACATTTCAGTTGCAAATAAAAAAAACGTCATGGGTTTTTTGGAAGGGTCTCAAATTTCCCCCAGAGCTGCACATAGGACAGATCCATTTGTTGACACACCAATGTTAATCTAGATGCCAAAAATTGCCACGTAACAGAAAAGACCCAGACAGAAACCTTACTTGGACATTAATTTGTCATCTTAAAGATTGTTGTTGCACAACACCTCAGTCAGAATGGACGAAAAGCCGATAATTCTATTACAGAAGAAAAAACATTTTTCCACCAGGCGTGAAAGATAGTAGATATTTTGCTCCTTGCTAAGAGGAAATTCAGTGAGAAAGAAATAACTACCACAAAGCAAAACTGTCATAAATACGTATAAAACTCTGGGAAACACTGTCCCCGATAAGTCGTTCCACCTTTCGAGTGAAATATGAGAGGCGCTGCTCCCGATAAATACACATGTAAAAAAAACAAAAAAAAAACAAACAAACCGCGCACACACACGCACGCACACACATGCACTGGTAGATAAAAACTACCGTCACTTGTTATTATGGGAGACACTGCCCCCGATAATAGATTTGATTATGGGAGACACTGCCCCCGATAACTCGCCAACTGCTCCAAAAATGGACAAAAACGCCCCAAATTGCTCGTCAATTTCCCCCTCAATGAGCACTTTTGTCTGCTTTGCTTATGTTCCTTTTTTGAGGGGTCTTTTTGCTGTGATCATGTTAATGTTTTTTTTTTTAAGCAAGCCTTATTTTGTTTATAAATTCGATCTGTAAGAGCATTTTGTCCACTTGAATTAATTTGAGTTTTTCCTGCTTTTTAATTCGTTTGCGGCTCTATTTGATTCCACCTTTTTTTTTCTTCAATGTTTTTTTTTCTTCTTCGAATTGTATCCGCTTTAGTTAATTCAGACTTTTTGAAAGCTTCTTGGCTGCCTCCGATTCGGCGCCAACAGTTGAGTTTCGAGTTCACCAAGCAGATACTGCTATCAGATGAGACAGTATAACCGTCATAATTATGGAAGGCACTGCTTCCGATAATGTCATAAAAAAAAAAAAGTTAAATAAGGTCCTCAGTGTTTGGATGGCAAAAAAGTGGGGGTTTGTCAGTAGCATTCAATGTTTTCAAGTATCAGGATGGGATGTGGACCCCCCCCCCCAAAAAAAAAAGGCCTGCTAAGGGGTAGACTTAATCACAAAGACATCGTTTCCTTCATTCTGACCATTTGATTAGGAGTGTCAAATTGAACTTATACCTTGATAAAACAAAAGGGCAGGACTGAGAACTGTGATTGACAGCCTTTGAAGTGCATTCCCCACCCCCCCACCCCCCTGAAATTGCTTTTCCCTTACTGCTCTTTCCACTCACACAAGCTCTAAACTTGATTGTTGTTTACCCAGATGTCATTGACCACGGCGTTGGCGCACATCTTCAGGTTCCAGGTGGCCAAGGCCAGCTGGGTGTGGAGCTCCCGGGGGTCGGTGGTCTGAGCCAGCGCCCCCAGCGTGTGCTTGCCCCGGCCCAGCAGGAGGTGGCGGAAGGGGGTCTCCACGGGGGAGACGTACGGCGAGAGGAGGTTGCGTTCCACCTGGCAAAGAATGGGAAAGAGTACCCTAAGATGGCCATAGGTGAGGATAGATTTTTTTTTTCTTACAGAATTTTGGGGTTACAAAGACCAAGTCTAATTTAAATATTGCTTTGGCGCCGCCTGGTAGTTAGTGAACTATTTTGAAGTGAGGGAAGGAGATTCATTTAATCAGGCAACAAGCCATGTCCGATTGACAGACGGCCATTTTGTAGCATCGAAATGCAATTCAAAGAAATAAAGGGGGCGGTCCATCTTACGCTCATGAGCTTCTCGTTGACACGACGACAGCCGCGCTCTTCGGTCATGTCGGTGTTCTGGATAAACGTGTTCAAGTTGGCCATCGCTCGCGTGAAGGAACCCAATGCGCTGCTCAGCCAATCGGGGTCCACGCCCGCCAGCGCACCGCTCTGCACGTAAAAGTAAAGATAAGGTCATTTCTAAGCAGCTTGTCACGGAAACGACAACAGTCACGCACATTCAGAATCACATAAATGGCTTCACCTGGACGAGGTTTCGGACGTGAACATAGAGCAGGTTGACAGCTTTGGAGAGGTCCTTGCGGTACCTGCTCACGTCCAAACTGAGCAGGTGGTTGTGGGTCAGGCGGAGGGCCATGCGGCCGGCCAACTGCGCAGCCCGTGCAGTCATTTCGCCGGTCTGCTGGGCCGTGTTGTAGTTGAGGTGGTCCATGTTGTCCAATGAGGTGCCGTAGTAAGTGTAAGTCTCCGCCTTCAGGCACAAAAAAAAAAAAAAAAAAAAAAAAAAGTGATCATCGTGTCAAAAAAAAAAAAAAAGGAAACGTGGTCTTGCCAACTGACCTTGGGGGTGATGAAATGGAAGGAGATGGAGGGGATGCCAGCAGCGGTCAAGAAGGGATACGCCGGGTCGTCTATGGACATGGGCCTCAGGCTGCAAAATAAATAACCAGTCACATATTTCTTCCTGGACAATCCCCCATACCAATGTCGGGCTGTGTGAACTTACACGTTGGCCTCCCATTTTGTCTTTCCTGCCATATCGTATACGGTGCCGGTATTGAGCGGACTCTTCACCTGGGAGTGAAATGTTTTTTTTTTTTTTTTTTAAATGGGGTGCGTGGAGATGCATAACGTCTCATTTAGTGAAGTGGTGCCGTTACCTGTTTCATCGTGTCTTCCAGCAGGCTGTACAGCAGCGGGCTGGCTGAGGCAACAAAGCCACCGCGACCTTGAGAGACGACACGCGCGGTTAATGGCCAACCCTTGGCGCTAAATTCTGCGCGCTTTCACTTCCTACGTACCCATGACCACCCCATCCAGGTTGATGTAAGTGACAAGCTTTCTGTCGATGGATGACAGATAACCCTGAAAACACACAGATTTTTTTTTTTTGGTTGTTGTTTGTTCTAAAACACATTTTCTCAAAAAGCATTTTCCATTGGCGCTCACCTCCAAAAATTCCGTGGCCCCAACGCTACCGTATTCTCCGGCACTCCAGCTCGCAAACACCAGGCTTCTCCTGGGCCGGACACCATCTGGAATGCGACATTCCACGTAAATCAGAAAACTCAATTTGTCCCTATGGTATAATTCCACAGTTGGCAGCCGTTTAAAAAAAAAAAACGGTTACGTGTAATAGGAAATCGTTTTTACCTCTCTCCACCAAGTCTTTAAAGGCCTTGGCCAGTTCCATGAGAACGGAGGAGCCGACAGCAGCGCGGGCGTAGCCTTTACCCCACGCGTCCCTCTGCGCTCCCAGGACCACATACTGGTCTGCAGCGCACAAACGCACAATTCATGACTTCCATGTGACCCCAAACTTTTCTTGTCACCACAGGTGTGTACGCATACCTGAATCAATGAATCCTTCGATGACACCAAACACATTGTGGATCTCCGTGTTGACCAGCATGTTATTGACCTCCACGCTGATCTTCTCCACACCGCCCATCTGCTTTGGGCCGCCGATTCGCCTGCACAAAGAGGTACGGTTTCAATATGCGCCTTTGATCTAAAGCAACAAAGTGCCTTGCTGGGCTTACTCTTTGAGGGTTTTCGCCATGTTGAGCGTGATGGTCTGAGCCAGGATGCCGGGGAGGGCCGACGAGCGGGTGGGCGGGAACTGGGTGTGGTTCAAGGAGGGGAACCCCGGTGTGTAGGGGTCGCCCGAGGCAAGATGGACCTGAACGAAGGGAAGCGGACGCAAAGTGAGTCGCGACACCTAATGTGAAATCGGATAGCACGCCAGTGGTACCCACGTGGCCGTAAAGTGCCGTGTCGGCGAGGTAGCTGAAATCTTCCGCGTCGGGGTAGATGAGGACGGCGACGGCCCCTTGCGCCTCGGCATTAGCCACCTGAAGACATGAAAAGACGGGAATGTGCATCTCAATAAATCTAATATGGTGGAAAAAAATCTCAGAAGCTCAATTGCAAAAGCCAAACTTGAGATCGATTCATTGAACACACGAAGGTTGTTCACGTCACCTGCTCGGCAAAGCTGTGTTGTCCCGCTTTGAGCAGCACCACGCTGCCTTTCACTTCCACGTTTTCCTTCTTCAAGACGTCAAAATCCTCACGGAGGCCATAGGCGGCGTACACCAGCTTGCCCTGACAAACACAGACAGTATACGTACTCGTGTTTCGGCATTTACAATCCTCGTGTAAATCTTGGCGAATGGCCTGCCCTCCGCCGCCGCTCACCTCGACCTTCCCGGTGGCGCTGTAGGCGAGATAACCGGTCGGCTTGAAGACGTCGGCGCCGAAAGTGACCACGTTGGGACGCTTGCTACCAGTGACAAAACAAGACCGTGAGCACAAAATAATACACGAGAGGTGAAAAGGGCAGCATTAAAAATAGCAACCTGTCGGGCTTCTGCAGCTGAACGTAGTGCACGTCCACCCAGCTCTCCAGGTTGAGAGCTTTGAATTCGTCGGAGATCATGTTAGCCAGTTGGACGTCGCCCTCGCTGCCCGCCGAGCGTGACGGCACATCGAAGGTCCTGAGGAGAGATTTCATTTTAGCCGTTTCCCTTCGCCCTTCATTCAAACATGATCTCATTCGGAGCGATAGGAAAGTGGGAAGAGGATTCAGACCATCAAGTTTGGCCAGACGGAATGTCGTACTCAACAGTTGCTCTTTACACTGCTTGTTTAAACCGTCATCTGACTGTCTGCTGACATGATGTGAACGCGCATTTCCAAGTGTCAAATTGTTGTGCGGAAGCTCGTAAAACACCGTTTAGTAGGACGGAGAAAAAAATAATAATAGCGAAGTGTTTTCTTCCTTGGAGTTATTCCAATATTTTTTTCGCCATTTGGAGGTGGTGTTTTCCGATCACATCACATTTCTTGAGGTATGAAAATCTTTTGAAAACGTAAAAAAAAAAAAAGCCAGACATCAATGAAAAAGTCTTGACTCTTCTTTTTTTTTTAATGCAGTTCATTTTGGTTTTAGTTGTGACTGAATGCTGTAGCGACTGCTTTGTAAGGCAGACTGGCGAAAGGTTTACTTGAGACGCTGGTCGAAAGCGGAGCCAGTGAGTTTGTCGTCGAGAAGCTGGCTGATGGCGTTCCAGCTGCGTGGGGTTTCATCATGCGTTATCATCTCGTCGTCGTCATCCTGTTCCTGTTCTTGCTTCCCTTGCTCTGCTGCACCCTCTGTCTGCGCCGACTGAGTCGAACAGCTCGCAGGCTCCACGTCGGGCTTCTTCGAGGTGAGGTTCCCAACAAAGTAGCCTGCAAAAAATAAATACACCCTCTCGTCAGCAGCATGTCACGTGTGACATCGGAACATGAAACAGAACATGTCAAAACACTACAAAGTAAGTATGTACTTTTATTTTCATACTGTAAAGAAAATCTCTTTGAAAAATGAATAGCAGCTTATGTTTAATGAAAAAAAAAAATCTGCAATTTAATTTTAAGGTCAAATGCCGAAGTGTATTCTTACCCACGATGAAGGCAAGCAGGAATCCCAGCGCCAGGATGGCGAGGAGGCGCTTGCTGCCAGAGCCACCGCGAGGGGCCGGGCGGAAGCTGGGGGAGCCGTCGGCCTGCGCGACCTGAGCGTTCTCGCAGGCGTCGTCGTCCGAAAGCTTGATCTCAACATGCCGGTCGGCTTCCTCGTCACGCTGCAAGGTGAACCGGCTGTACTGAACGCTTTTAATCTGAGGGAACAAGGAATTATTTATAATCAAGTTAGGCGGCAATTAAGTGTTTGTTTTTTTTTAATGGCAGCCATTTTAGATTTAGTCTTGGGGGCAAAAATGAAATATCATCGCTGACGAGAAAACAAAAAAAAAAAAACATTGGCGACAATGTGATCCGGAAACTTTGGTGACTGACACTACCGGTTATTTTACATCAATGTTCCTTTCTGGTCATGGGAGAAAAAAAATGCTTCTGGCAACAACGTAGTTTGGGGGTTGGTAAACGTCTGTGTTCAAGAGTCACATTTCCAGTTTTAAAACAAGTGGTTTATGGGGCAAAACAGCCTACATTTTTATTCAAACAATCATTCAGCAGAAAAAAATACCGCCCGTTTGAACGTCTCTTCCCTACGACAGCAAGGTTTGCAATAATGGCCACAAGTCAAGAAATTTTTGAAGTGACAAAACACTTACCATGTTATTAAACGTAGACTTCACTCGATCCATTTTGATTCTGAAAGGGACAACCATAAGCCACTTGTAAAAATCATTTGACACTTCTATATTATATTCTTACAAATACACACTTTCTAGCCTCCTCTGCTCCCTCTCAGCCACTTACTTTGACGTCAACGACAAGATTAAACCTTCAGTTGCTTCCTTGCAGACTTGGTCTTGGCAGCATTGTTTGCATTCTAAACAATTAACGACCTAACGCCTCCTTTCTTGCTGAACTTCCTTACTCAGTAGTAAAGCAAAAGCCGGTGCAAAAAAAAATTGAAACCGGTTTCCCGTATCGCGCCACGCGCATGGGGGCGGGCTTGTAACTTTGCCGTCATAATTGGTTTTTGGAAGTGCTTCGCCTTTTCCAAACCGTTCAATACGTCATAAAGAAATGTGTGCCTTTAATGTGATTAAAGGTACACAAGGATGTGCCGTGGCTTCACAGACATATTAGCCATTCTCAACATTTGGTGTGCGGATGTGATTTCTCAATCAGTCAGGCAATCGTTGCAGCCACACAGTTGGTTTTTCGTCAGACACTATGTAAAGTGGCACACGTTAAATGCTAGTGCTTCATTTGCAAACCATTGCACTCGTTGAACTCCAGCTCATCTTTTGGGACCCGAACACGATTTGTACATCTCCGCGCAAAGATCGAGGCGTTCAAATTGATGACATTTGACTTAAGAGGAGGAAGCGCTTACAACATTAGGTGAGCGTTAAATAACGCAAAGGAAATTGTTTCATCACCCTGGCCTCGCACATGGCCACGCTTCACGGAAGTGACATTCGCGCCAACACCTTATGGATCCAACACCAAATCCTCTTTCTGTCTAAAACAAGTACATTATATTCATACACAACGCACGTTTCGAAAAGGTGTCAACGTTTTTTGCTCGCATTTTTAATTATAATGTCCTGTGGCGTTAGAAGAAAAATGTTCCCAAGCAACAAAAATGAATGAATTAATTAAAATGAAATCGGAGCTTGCGCATAATGATCAAAGTCGGTAATTATCGAGCACAAATGTGTTTTTTGTTTCGATCTTACTCATGCACGCACATGGCTGGCGAGCGGATGTACGTGACATTGCCATTTCTCCGTCGGCCCAGCGAAAATGGCGAGAACGCCAAAGGCTGCACTACCGTATACGGTATTAAAATACATTAATAGATTAAAAATATGCATATTTTAATTCGATTTCTCTCACCTTGAGCAAAGCTTTCGCTCTACCGCCACCAAGGAACCCTTGTCGAAATGTGTCCTCTTGTCCTGCCCTGACTTACAAAGGCCGTACCAATACTTCCGTGTACGTCATGATTATATGCCGACGACATACCTCAGGTCGTTCGGCCCGAAACGAAAATCTGTGAAAACATAGAATTATTGCAAACTTTGCAATATAATTTAACTTGGTTTATGCTATATCCTGATTGGTACTTAAGGACTTTGTGAAGTTGTATACATTTCTATATTTGAATTTTCTTAACGTCATCATCATCATCATACAATACATCCTGATTTATATAGCGCTTTCACAACTGCTGCATCTGTAACAAAGCGCTTTACAAAACTGTTAACATAAAATAAATAATATTATTATTACAGTATTATTATTTCGTTTAATCACAAGCCAGACAGTCACAAAAGGCTGTCCAGTTATAAGATGTGGATGCCCAACACAAGTTGTTTCAAGGCACGTTACATAAGGAGTGGAAAATGAATAATGAATGAACAAAAATGTAATCTTAATGTCACAATGAATATACAGTACTGTCCAGCAGCGTCAGTCCTTCAAACTGACAAAATGTATTCATCGCGAGAATTAAGGACAGTTGCGAGGTTTGGTCGTCACCCCGCTGCTGCTTTCAATGGGAATCGGAGATACCGCCACCAAGTGAGTCCGACAATTGCCTCACAGCGACGTGTGGATCGTAGCTCATATACCAATATCTTGATTTCCACCGCCTTAGAAACACCTGCATAATTTAATGAGATCCATATAAAGTCACTCGTTGGATTGACACCGTCAGAGAGATATTTATTCAACAATAAAGCTTTGTAATATTGAGGGAGACTGTACTGTAGTTTGCAGTACAGTACTACATCATAATGGGAGCTGTTCCGAATATTTCGGTTAGCTTATTTAGCTTATTTGGCTACATAATAAATAAATAAAACATCTTGAAAAATATCAACTCAAACATCACGTTAAAAGTTGCGTGAAACTCTTGTTGTGATCCAAAGTCATTTTACAGCCTCTTGCGTCACAGAGCGCAATTTTGGGAGAGGGCTTGTTTTTCTTCCGAGGGTACCCGAAGGCACCAGAAGAGCCTGCTTGCTTCCCGTTTTAAAACGGCCACACGCTCTCTGACTCTTCTGTGGTGCGTCGGTGTTCGGGGGTGGGGTGGGGGGGGAGAAGGAAAAAAAAAAGAGGAAGGAATATGGTTTCATGTGACGCTCCACCCGCTCTAGCGGATCTCTGGTAGCGCGGAGGAGGAGGAGGCTGCGTGGCTCGGCGCTCTACAAAGCCGTTGGATACCTGAAACGACCGCCTGGTACGGTACCGAACCAAGCCCGAGGAGCACCGAGGAGACATAAATGGGTGAGGTGCACCATTCCCCCCCTATTTTGGGAGTCCTCCCGTCTCTCCTGTGTCCTCCCTCCTTCCTTCCTTCCTCCTCGCCCGCTGTCTTCTAGAATACTGTATCCCCCCCAGTGCATCTGGATGAGCAGGAGCGGAAAGCCCAGGTCCATGGGCTTGGTGCTCCCAATTTCC
>CAAKHF010024451.1:0-12364 GCA_901007745.1 Hippocampus kuda | reverse complement strand
ACCGGTCCGCAGGGCATTTGGTGCCGGGCCGCACAGAAAGAACTTGCCTTAATTCCGTTTTATTTATTTCGGAATACAAAAGATGTTTTATTTTGAAAAATTACCGGATTCTCCGTTACATCCGTCACGTCATACCACGCTTCTCCGTCCCGTGACCGATTACACTAAAACAAACGTTGGAGGCCGCAAAATGAGTTAAAAAAAACTGCTGGAGATCGCAAATGACGGCAGCCTTAAAAGTACGTTCGAGACAACTGGATTAAAGTTATGGCCGAATACTCTGAGATCGCCACAATAGCACTGTTGCTATTTCCGACATCCTGCCTGTGTGAGGTGGGGGGTTTCTGCAGCAACGGCGACGAAAACAAAATTACGAAGTAGACTGGAAATAAACCACACACTTGAGGTGTCATGGTCTCCTTTTACCCCGAGATGGGACCGCCTAGTTGCAGAAAGTCAAGCTCGGGGCTGTGGTGAGTCGTCATTTTTTATGCACTTTGAATTTGCGTTGTATCGTATTTTGAAGGCATTAAACATTACCATAGCGATCAGTGTTGCGGCCAAATTAGACGCTCCTTGTGTTTATTATTATATTTCGAAAACACCACAGTTTTCATGCAGCTCATACCATATTATTTTGTTGTATTAATCTGCCGGTCCCTGAAAATATTGTCTGACATAAACCGGTCCGTGGGGCAAAAAAGGTTGGGGACCCCTGCTTTATAGTACTGTAAGTACTTTAACTCCCCCCAACCATGGTTGTGAGACAGCTGTTGAAATAGTCGGAAATAATTTTGTTGTATGCATGGCATAGAATGACAATAAAGCCTTTGATTTGAAATAGGAGGCGTGATAATGTGACCTTAGTTCTTATTTATTCAACAACATCACCTTTAATTATGGACTCATCTATGCAGAAAAAAAAAATATCCCCTCCTATCATCTCCTTCACCATTTTTGTCCTCTTGGGGAAATGTAGTTTCAACAAAAGACTGTGATGGATGTGCCTTACACCTCCTTGGGGGGTAAGTTGGAGAAGATGTGTGTTGAAAAGAGTGTTGCTCAATCATAAACATTTTCCAAACCTGACCAAGTAAGCTGAGCCCATGATTTGTAAGCAGTTCCTGTTGGGAATGGCAATCATAAAACCACATGGTCCCTCTTGTCTCTTCCTAGAAGCTTTGGGGCTATTGGCAATTCCTTGAAACACCAATCGAAATGTGCAGGGCAATCATTCCAGTTTTCATATAAATGTTGCCACAAACGCTTTTCCAAACATTTCTCTCTCTCTCTCTCTCTCTCTCTCTCTCTCCTGAGAATTCTCTTCAGGAAACTAATCATATAGAATAATCATTCGTATTGTGCTGTACATATTAAAATAGTACAGAACATCTTTTTGTTTTCTTCTAAAGATGGTGCCATGGAGGTTTCTTCATGTGGAATCATTTACCACTGTGAAATCTAGAAGGCTGAGCAATTTCTTCACAAGACAATAACTTTTGAAAATGTTGTGTAAGCTGTTTGTTGGGAGGATTTCGGGTTGTGATTTTTTTTTTTTGTCTCTCACTTGAATGGATATGAAAGTGAATTTAAAACAAAATTTCAAAAAATAAATCAAAAGATAATCTTTACAGATTACCCTAATGGCAAAAACTTTTCGGAGAAACAATGGTGCATTTTCACAGTTAAGAATAAGAATAATAAGAATAAGAAAACCTTTATTAGTCTCACAATGGAGAAATTAACGTCTAGAATGTGCATGGATAATATTCTAGACTCTAGAATATTATCCATGCACATACTGTGGTGGCAAACTGGCCACATCTGGCAAACACACAGTACAGTCAGTGTCTGTATGTGTCAAATCGTTAGTAATGTCATGCCTGAGCTAACATGATTGACAGACTGGTGTGTTGCTTGCACAATTTCGATGAATGTGCAAAAAAAAAAAAAGTTGCTTCACTGGGGACAAATCAAATATGACAGCATGAATCACACATGATTGATGATCACTGACGATGAATTCGAGCAGCTTAGTGACCACCACCATCAAAATATTTGTAATGCATAAACAAAGAACTTGACTTCATATTTTTGCACTTTGTGAACTTTAGTCTCGACAGTGGACAGCTATTAATGCAACTGGTTTGAGAGTATCTCGGTAGATTCTCAGTCATCATCAGGTCATGGAAGTCAACTGGAGTCTTGTTTGTTGCGAAAAGGCCGGATCTCACTAAGAGGTGAAGCGTTTTACGAAGAACGCTGATTTTTTCCTCAGGGTTTGTTCAAGGAAGCAAACGGTCGCAAAGACATTTTGAAAATGTTCAAAATGACAAGAAAAATGTTTTGCGACTGTTGAAACACTTTGTGAATGTCTGCCGAACGCTTTTGTGACCGTTTGCGAGCTTGAACGAACTCTGACGAGAAATCAACATTCCCTCCATTCGCAAACCTTTGCTGTCCAATGGGAAACGGGCTTTTACACCAAACAACAGTACAGTTGCTTCCATTCAAACTTTGTATGCTAACTTGTGAGTATTCATTACTATTTGATAACTCATCATTTACTCGTTTTTATTTGCATGGGTGAACCAAATGTTTTTGTCTCAAACACTTTTTTTTAAATTCATGTGATGAATCACTGTATATAATAATCAAACATTCCACACATTTACTTTGGTCTCAGATAGCATGCTGAAATGGGAGTTAGCATGTCTGCCTCACAATCAAGAGTTTCACGAATTATGGCTCCGGAATTCCGAGGTGATTTTTTTTTTCTTATCCCCGCTCTTGTGTGGGCTTACTATCGTATTCCAAAAACATGTTTTGTTTTGTTTTTTTTGCTTTCCTGAAGACAAAATTGTTCATCAGTGTGACTGTAAATACCTTAATGAGGACAAGCGGTGTAGAAAATGGACAGAGGGTTAGTTTGATGTCACATGTAAGTTATTATCAGCAAAAAACAGAAAAAAATATCTGGCACATAATTTACCAGAGTCTGTCAAAACCACTTGTCATTCTCTATCGCGAGAATTTTGGAATGGTGTACATATAACCAGAAATATGATGATTTAAGCTTGCTATTAAAACAGTCATCACATGAGACATCATCAACAGATAATGTTTGTGACTGACGGTTCCACTCCAACTTTGTCCATTCTGACTTTAAAAAATATTATTGGAAACAATGAGTAATGTTTAATTGTTGACCCCTCACTGCAGCTGATATCGGAAACAAATTAGTTACGTTTGATACCAAAGAAGTGAAAATTCAGAACCCCATTAGTTTTTGACAGCAAACTTCACAACAAAGCTTTGTTTAAGGGGTTAATTTACAATATGGTATGTGGTTGGATGATATATTGAGGTTGGAAGTGTAATTCTTGTTCCTTTTGTCTTTAGACTACTCTTTGACAGACAGGGCCTTTTAACAGTCAATCAAACTGCTCGTCATTCATGAGTTCAGATTACATTTTATATCATGACTTCTCAGTGACATCCCTCAATTATTCATTCATTCATTCATTCATTCATCTTCCGAACCGCTTTATCCTCACTAGGGTCGCGGGGGGTGCTGGAGCCCATCCCAGCTGTCTCCGGGCAGTAGGCGGGGGACACCCTGAATTGGTTGCCAGCCAATCGCAGGGCACACAGAGACAAACAACCATGCACGCTCACACTCACACCTAGGGACAATTTAGAGTGTTCAATCAGCCTGCCATGCATGTTTTTGGAATGTGGGAGGAAACCGGAGCACCCGGAGAAAACCCACGCAAGCCCGGGGAGAACATGCAAACTCCACACAGGGAGGCCGGAGCTGGAATTGAACCCGGTACCTCTGCACTGTGAAGTCGACGTGCTAACCACTGGACTACCGGGCCGCCATCCCTCAATTACTAGAATAAAATATATGTCCATTTAGTAAGCGTAGAGGAAGCAGCTGAGGTTTAAGAGAAGCCTCATGGGCCTTATAATCCCTTAACACTATGTGAAAGCTTGTTGGAAAAAAAGTCAACCTCAACATTCCAGCCTGCCAAATAAGAGTGCCATGCCCCCACCAGACATGTGATTCCAAGCGGTAAAGGGCAAGATTAATGATCTGATTGTGACTCTGATTCTAGAATCAATTTTCCACTTTCAGAATTTTCCTCCATGGGTTGCTTTCACATCTGCTGAGAAAAAAATAAATAAAATAAAAAACCTAAGATGGACAGAAATGGAATAAAATGATACTCTCATTTTGTCAGTAACAAAGACAGATCCCACAATAAATCAAATCCAATTGGGAATTTGCTGGTTACTTACCCCTGTAATTCATTCGTTTTCCATCACGAATACGTTGAAAATCATCAGGGCCAAACCACACCTAGCAAGCCAAACCTCAAAGCCTCCTTCACTGTTCAGGTTCTGCCTTTGAGTGGCAACTGAGCCAGCAACTGTCCGCATTTAGACACGGATTGTTCCAAGACAAAACCCAAGCCTCCGTACTTTGCGCTTCTACTGTAAATCAGTCCATTCTCTCAGCTTTTGTTGCTCTTCAAGCCCAAACCTACTCAGACCTAAAATGCCGCAGCTTCAGATCTCATTACATTCTTCAACAGCTATCCAAACTTCTTACTTCTATTCCTCCCTCATCCTTGCCCTGTTGACAGCTCGGCCCAGTCAAACGTAGCCTTCGGGTGTGTAAAACAGGGTGCACTTCATGAAAGGGTGATGTCAACCGGCAGCAGAGACAAGAATGTTCAACCTTTGTGTATGTGTATTGCTTGTATGCATATGAAGATGGATGTGACAGTTTTCAGCTGTCTTACACATAACCCTGCTTGGAGATGAATATCATCATGGAATGGTAAATGGGCTTTCATTTCTTCCACGCTTTTCTACCTTCAAAGTGCTTTTCACACTGTCTGCTCATCCACCGAGTGCCGACGCAGCATCACGAGCAAGTTTGGGTTCAGCGTCTTGTGCGAGGATACGTCGACATGGGCAGCAGGGCTCACGATCAAACTCACAATCTGACGTTTTGCTGAGTCGCGTTTCCACTAGGGAAGTACAATAATCTAAACAAGTGGTGGTACAAGGGTGGATTAAAAAAGTCACGTAGGGATAAAACAGGTTTGACTTTGGCAAGTTGATACAGCTGAAAGAAGCTGGACTTCAGAGCAGCTCTGTTCTGGGCATCCAGTCTCAGACGGGGTCAAGCTTCACTCCAAGATTTATTACAACGGGTCTCTCAACCTGGGTTTGCGAGGCTATATCCGTGGTGCTGTCTAGAACCACCTCCGTTTGTTTTTTTCCTGATCAAAATGTACAAAATTAAAAGCCATGCATGCCTTGACCCTGTCCAAGCACACAAGTAGCTTTTTTACCTGTTTCAAAGTGACATAAATTTGGCAGAATAATGGAACGCGACATTATAGCTACAGATGGACTTGAGCAGTAAAAAGATACGGTGAAAAAAAGTAAAGGACCATTATCCAAGTCATGTGGATCACGATGACAAAGCTCCTTTCAACGAAGCATTTCCGTGTGCTCGGGCATTTTGGCCCACTGTGACACTTGATGCTAGCCTTTCCCAGAACAGTTTTCTGGATGTTTTGCTAAAATTATTACACGGACTGGTACATATTTCAGGTCACGGCGTGATGGACAGCCAACTGCTTGCTGTACCTGGAGTGCGAGAGGAAAAAGACGAGCAAGGGTGGTAACACAACATCACACACACGATCCAGAGGGATACACAAAAAACTGACAAATAGGCCGAACTCAAGCGTTCTCCCTCCCTTAGAGTCAAAGTCCGCAAAACAGATATCTCATAAAGATTGCCCTGAGTGATCTGTCCCAAAGTTTCGGAACATGGTGTTCCTGTCTGTCCAATTTCCACACATTCAGGAAGAGGTAAATCCAACAAAACAAGACAAACAAAAGAACATGCTCTGTTACAGGGAACACACAATTTAGGATATGAAACCGGAAGTGTCCTGTAGCCACAACTTTTGAAAACAGAATTTAAACCTTTTGATGAAAATATAGACTTAGCTAACCAGGTTTTTATTTGTTAGGTTTGCTGTAAATTCAAAATAAAGACTGGCCTGGGAAGAATCGGCTTCCCAATTTCCACAGCGGTTGGCCTCACTGGCGTCACAGTTTGGCTAGAGCCTATCCCAGCTGACTTCAGGTAAAACGCTGGGTAAATCCTGGTCTGGTTGCCAGCCAATCGCAGGGCACATAGCCAAACAGCCACACTCACATCTATGGAGAATTTAGATGATTCATTGAACCTAACGTGTATGTTTTTCTTATATGAGAGGAAGCCCACATGGGCACAGAGGGGACCATACACACATGAAGCGGAGCCGAGATTTGAACCCCAAACCTCAGAAGTAGTGAGGCAGATGTGCTAACCAACATTTGTTTCTTGGAATTCTTCCATTCTTCTTCCCTTCTTCCATCCTGGGCTCCTGTAACCTTGTTTTTATCTGACACTGGCATATTGATTGAGACACAGTTTCGATGAAGCACATTCTGGTAGAATTCACACACTGATGAGGTTACACCCATGTTTTCTCTGGCCCGTTTCGACTGGACATGGTGGACAGGTTTTTACCATTTTCCCATCCAATGATTTTGATGAGGGCAATTTGGAATTTTAAACATACACAGCATATAAAATGTAAACACATGAAGATGTACTGACAGATGTCACATCAAACATGCCAACTTTCCTCTGATTCCGCCCTTATATTTACACAGATTGTACTGCACATTCACAATGGCTTTCCAAAATATTACCTAATGTCTGCACACATTTACAATTTTAGGTTTATTAGCAATATTTACTTATCGTAATTTGGCTCACTTGGATGTATCCATCCATCCGTCGGTCCATCCACTCTCTAATCCGCTTATCCTCACGAGGATCATGGGTGTGTTGGAGCCTATCCCAGCTGTCTTTAGGCAGTAGGCGGGGTACACCCTGAAGTGGTTGCCAGCCAATCACAGGGCACACATAGGTGTACTAACGTTCCCGCTCACACTCACACCTAGGGACAATTTAGAGTGTTCCATCAACCTGCCATGCATGTTTTTGGAATGTAGGAGGAATCCGGAGTACCCGGACAAAACCCACGCAGGCACGGGGAGAACATGCAAACTTCAAACAGGAAGGCCGGATCTGGAATTGAACCCTGCACCTTTGCATTGTTAGGCAGGCGTGCTAACCAGTCATCACTTGTGCCGCCTGCATGTATTCAGTTTGTAGTATCTCTCAGTCGAGACAAATTTATCATTTTTATTTGTGTACAATCCAGTGCTCTTCAGTGATTTTTGTTAATCTTGGACTGCACAACTTTTAATTTTTAGTCTGTTCGGGGACCCTCTGAAAGGTACGAAGTCCCTCTCGAACCCAACAGCTTTAAAAATTCTGGTAAGCAAGAAAATATTAATGCGTTCTTTTCCGAAGCAAGACAGTAACTTGGCTCTGGCCGTTCACAGCTGTCCCTTGCACTGGTGTGTGTTTGTGTGCAAAAACATTAATGCACATACTTATCGAAATATGATCCATAGATTTTAAGTATTTTCGTGTGAACCATTATGTATGGATAGACACTTACAGTCTTACGGACATGATGGTATCTAAAAGCATCTCAAATCACTGTAAATGACTCTTCATGCTTGCAAAGTGGGCGCACACTACTGTGTAGGAGTTTCCACCCGAACAGTGTTTCCTAGAAGACTAACAGGCTGATATGATGAGTGGTGGCCTGGCCGTTGGGCCCGAGAGCAGGGATTTTTCCCCGGCAAACTAATTCGACCCATTGATGATGTCATAAGGCAACCTTGGGTCACTGTTGTCAGGGCGATTGATAGCGTATGAATCAAGAGCCATACGGACACAGTTTAGCAATTGCATTACTGCACCAGGCAAATTGTTTTAAAAAAGGAATGAGTCACTGAACACAATGGTCTATTTTCCTCAAAGCCAACATGTGAAGCATTTAATGCCACCGTCGACATGACTTTCACACAGCTGCTTTTATCCCGCCTCCCTGACGGACATGCACTGATGGACTGAATATTGACAGAAGGACGCGATGATCAGGTGAGGTCTGGTCGATGACGGAATTGTAGTGTGACGTCTCGTCCGGTCCAAGAATTCAGAATGATATTTATCCAGTAGTCTGACGACGCCACCATCATGAATCGATAAAAACCTTGTGTAATTTGGGAAAGGCCATAAGAACTAGGCTGATTGTCAATGAAATTAGATGTGTGCAAGAGGCTCCTCCCATCCACACTTCACACTTGCGATTTTGCAACTAGGCAAAAGAGACATAACAGCACACAGAAAAATGCCCGGTTCATATTGGTTATGGTACGGCATGGTATCTGTTGGTACAATGCTTGGCCTCATCCCGGAATTTCGCCTCTTACCGTTATTAGTTTTAACAGACAATGACTTTGAAACGTTTGCATTATGCTTTCAGAATTTTAGCTGAATTAATTTTGTTTCATCTTGCAAGCACATGCACATGTTTGCAAATCAGACACACGGATTGAGTGTGTTTCAAAACAATACTGGCTTTCTTTTTGCTAAAGGAACTTTAAAGGACACATGGCCAGATGTTGTCCGGTGGTTGTGTACTGTGTAGTTTTACACGCACCCACACACACAAACACACACATGCACACACTTTCCCTCAATGTGTTCCTCATTTGATCATTCAAAAAGACACACCACAGGCACACTATCTCCATTTAACAAGAAACACAGATGAATACGTCCTCTGCCTTTGGAAAGACAGAGTACATAGAAACCTGTGTATTCACATAGGGATACTTCAATTCGGATCCACGTATATTAGTCGTTTTCCATCATGCATGACTTTTAGGCTCCTGGAAAGTTCCACCTGTCGCTGAACCTAACCCTCAATTAAAAGAAATACTAGATATATTACTCAATTAGTTATTATTATCATTATTATAAAAACCTGATGTGCTGGAGGAAAAAAAAAAACAGCCTGAACTTTTCCATTGCCAGCACTCAAATAGCGATGCGCCCATATTTGACTTTTGATTTTGGTGACTACTTCCTGTGGCCCAAAAACGCGACAATGGACTTGTGCTGACATGAAAATGAAGTTGTGTCCTTTTTTACGGCAAGCGCATGGTCACCAGTCTAGTGAAATACGCCCCAAAAAGTCTACAAACCCCTGTTCAAATACCAGGTTGTTGTAAAATTTAAAAAAAATAAAAAATTGACCAAAATGAAATAATTTCAAAACTTTTTCCACTGTTTATTCATCCTATAACCTGTTATTTATTATTTAAATCACAATATTTTCCTGCCAAACTTTTTGAGAGAGGAAATAATAATAAATTGAAATTTAGTTTGCTGCACAACAGTGCACACCCATTCAAGCTCATGGTCAACACACAATTAAATGTTGTGATGAGCCCCAAATAAATTTCAGCTGTTCTAGTAGGGCTTTCCTCATTGCGTTCCTTTCCAGCGGAAGCCTGAGAATTAGGTGCTAACATTGGGGGCTAGTTTGAACTGTTCATAATTCGTTCCACCTTGTTTAAGGCCTCAGTTCCATCTGACGAAAAACAATCACAAAGCATGACACAGACACCATGCTTCGCTGTTGCTATGGTGTGACTTGCAGTGCCAACAACTGCTGTGATTTTAATGGCTCTATATTTTTATGGTCATTTAAAGCTGATTTAATGCTGAATGATTTGACCAAACTATCGTCTCTCTGAATGAAGATGGACTTCAACCGCCGAACATTGAGGTTGTCCACGGAGTATGCCTCACAGCAAATAAACAAATTTGATTGCATGGTTCATTTTGAACCGGAGCCAAGCCATGGTGGAGGGCAGGCTTTCCAGAGCCATTTTCTTAAGTGGGTTTGGCACGGCACGGTATTATTTTGGTGCAGCACTGTTGTATTTGTACCAAACATACCGTTTGGAATTCTGGTCAAAAAGTTCAACCTTGGTTTCATCGGATCATGACAAAGTCTCCCAAACCAGAGGCAATTGCTCTAAGACTGCAAGGGAAGCTCGGCTTCCCCTAAAACGTCAAAAGATAAGTGATCAAATATATGTGTGTACATACAATTGTGTGTACATGTCATTGACTAAATATGCGCTACAACACGCTCAACTTTTGTTCCGAATCAGCTTTTTATTACTAGTTACGTCACGACTCTCTTCTCATTCATTCCCGCAGCTTCACTGCCCATTAAACTGTGTGGACGCTGAGCTTCTACAGCGCAGACGCTGGGCATCGAGAGAGTTCTGCGTAGGTTGTCCCAATACATTGAAACGGGACGAGTGGATAAATGCTGGTTTTGTCCCGCCCACCGGACGCTCAGCGTCTCTGGGAGTCTATGGACAGTGGGCGTGTATCGGCTGGCCCGGACGCTGAGCTTTTCTGCATGATGATTGGATGATCTGTCTGAGGCTGAATCTCTTTTTGATTGACAGCAAAATGAGCCAATCACCGATCTTATGGTGTCGGCATCCGTGGGAGGATCTTTCAATTCTCATTCTGTTCTAAGTTGAACTGGAGACTTCTTCTAATCATCTTAGCAACACTCTCTTTGTTGAAAACGACTAGTGGCGAATTAATCTTTTATTTCTCGTGGGTTTAATTGTAGTTGCTGTAGTTGTAGGACACTAGTTAAGTCCCTGGAAAAGATGCCTTGTTGGTATGACAGGGTCACAGATTATTTTCTTGAAAAGGAACGAAGAGTGGAAATAAATGGACACATTTTATGATGTCGGCCAAAATTGAGCTTCTCCTCCTTGACAGACCAGCATCCGCCACTGTCCCAAACATATGGGAAAATGTGTTAAACTTGAAAACATTCGACGCAACATGCTGCTGTCTAACAAGGAGTTGAATGTCAAACATGACAATCTCTAAATCAACTAATGTATTGGTTGATTCCTGGTTCAATTTTAATCTGGATGTCAAGATTTTGCAGTTCATATTTTGACATTTTGGTATAACGTTATCCTGCCACTAAACATAGAATGCAACAAAGGGTCGTCAGCCGGTTGCAACAGAAGTACAGAGAGACCCAAAGAGTCACAGAAAGGCTTGGAAGTGGATGTCCACTAAAAATACATTGGTCCATCCATGGATCAAAAACCTGTTGTGAGTTTTGATGTTTAGCTAATTGTTAGTGAACAAAGGTTGTGCAAAACGTAATGAAACAGGGAACAGTTACACATTTTAAACTTTAAAAGTTAAAATAAGGTCAGGTAAGGGCGGGGGTCGGCAACACGTGGCTCCAGAGCCGCATGCGGCTCTTTAGCGACATCTAGTGGCTCCCTGGAGCTTTATAAAAAAATGTTTGAAAATGGAAAAAGATTTTGATCGTAGGCTAATATAGCTCAAATACATATACAGTACATACATGTTGCAGCTCCGAAAAAGGAGAGCTGTGGTGTTGGTTTTTTAAAACGTACACTTTATTTTTGCTTTTAACAGTCTCGACAAACACAGACATGTCTGCGTCCGACTCCTCGCCTTCTCTCCTCTCGTTCGACTCGAGAGGCGTTCAAAGACAGCCTCAGAAAAACGGAAATTAATGATCACTTCAATGACACTAAGAAAAGCGAAAATAATGCACCAAAACAGAAAATCAAGCGAGGAAATCACAAAATAAATTCTATGGGGACGTTTGTGAACACACAACAAAGGAATGAATAACATAAACAATTCTGAGACAGACAAGTCTCCAACATACATACAGCATGTGTTTCCTTCATTGTAAGTTTTATAGAAGGCTTTTTTTTTTTTGTGGCTCCAGACATATTTGTTTGTTTGTTTGTTCGGGGAGAGTGCCTCTGGATTGGCAGACCGGGGTGGTGGTCCCTCTTTTTAAAAAGGGGGACCGGAGGGTGTGTTCCAACTACATCACACTCCTCAGCCTCCCTGGTAAGGTCTATTCAGGGGTGCTGGAGAGGAGGGTCCGTCGGGAAGTCGAGCCTCAGATTGAGGAGGAGCAGTGTGGTTTTCGTCCTGGCCATGGAACTGTGGACCAGCTCTACACCCTTAGCAGGGTCCTCGAGGGTACGTGGGAACTTGCCCAACCAGTCTACATGTGTTTTGTGGACTTGGAGAAGGCATTTGACCGTGTCCCTCGGGGAGTTCTGTGGGGGGTGCTTTGGGAGTATGGGGTACTGAGCCCCCGATACGGGCTGTTCGAGGGGGTCCGTTTTGGTGGCCTCAGTATTGCATCTCTGCTTTTTGCAGATGATGTGGTACTGTTGGCTCCTTCAAGCAGGGCTCTCCAACTCTCACTGGAGCGTTTCGCAGCCGAGTGTGAAGCGGTTGGGATGAAAA